>UESW01003124.1:0-38519 GCA_900491605.1 Calamus simplicifolius | reverse complement strand
CTACACTTATCCTTTGCACACGTGCCTGGTAGAGACTGTTCGGACCTCCAGGAGGTGGGCTCCCACGGTTATTCTCCAGAAGGAAAACACTTTGTACACCACCCCCGGTGCAGCAAGGCCTACGTGGGCTGCACCGCCTCTTCCGATTGGTCCATGTGGCTCCGACGTGGATGACCTGATGGGCAGTATGGCTTTGCTTTGACGTAACGTTCTGAACGTGACGGCCATTTAAAGCAGTTCGCTTTTTTTCAAAATTAGCGTGCGGACGAAAATGCCCTTTCCCTCCTTCATAGCACCATTTGACGTTGTATGTCATCTGTGCAAGAAGAACTCTGTTTCTTCTCCGGTCGAAAGAAAATATTTCAGCATCGAGGCTGGATCACCTGGCTCCAAACGAAAGCTCATACGAGACACCCGTGCTTAGAACTGACCGCGCGGAGAATCCCTGCGACACCCCTAGGAAGAATTGGATTTCGGCCGAAACTCCTACGAGACACCCCTGTTGAAAGCTCACGACACCCTAGCTTTAAGGAGACGACACCCGTGCTAAGAACTGACCGCGCGGAGAAGGCCCTCGACACCCCTTGTCGAATTCAGCCTAAACACCTTCGCAACACCCCAGTTGAAATCTAATGACACCCTAGCACCAATGCTACGACACCCGCAGCACAAAGTAAAAAGTCTTTCCTCCAACTTTTTCTAAAGCTCCTTTATTACACCAACAGTTTTTTTCTGGTAAGAGTTAGTTAATGCGTGAACAAACCGTTTAATGCGCGGGTAACTACCTTAGAACAAAATAGTTATGACATTCTGGGAGTCATAACTATTTTGTAAGCACGAATGTCATACTCTTTCTTCCCCTCCTTCGCTCTGAGAGTCCGGATGCTAAGTTTGAGCACGAACCTATGCCCTCGCTTTGAAAGTCTGGTCGACAGGAAATATTTCAGCTTCGAGGCTGAAAAACCTTGCTACTGGAGTCTACTGGAGTCTTCAAATATAAAAGTTTATCCAATGAGTTTTTCCTTGCCAAAACCTCACGTAGACGTTCGCTTCTCTCTCTGAATTCAGTTAGGTCTGTAAGATGGTCATCGACTGCCTTCGTTATCTCTTTGTCAATTGCTTTTAAAAGGCTTTAATGACAGGAAAACAGAGAGAAAGCAGATGGAGGAAAAAAGGAGCCTTTTAAAAGCAATTGACGAAGAGATAACGAAGGCAGACCTGGCCGAATTCAGAGAGAGAAGCGAACGTCTACGTGAGGTTTTGGCAAGGAAAAACTCATTGGATAAACTTTTATATTTGAAGACTCCAGTAGACTCCAGTAGCCAGGTTTTTCAGCCTCGAAGCTGAAATATTTCCTGTCGACCGGACTTTCAGAGCGAGGGCGTAGGTTCGTGCTCAACTAAATTTTATCTGTGCAAGAAGAACTCTCTTTCTTCCCCCCCCCCCTCGCTCTAAGAGTCCGGATGCTGCCCTTTCCCTCCATCCTAGCGCCAATTTTATGATGGATTTCATCTCTGAAAGAAGAACTCTTTCTTCCCCTCCCTCGCTCTGAGAGTCCGGATGGTAATGAAATCCCGCGACACCCTACTTCAAAATCGGCCCTAAATCCTTCGCGACACCCCAGTGGAAACTTAACGACACCCTAGCTTTAAGGCGACGACACCCTTCGTTAGAACTGACAACGGAGAGAACCTCCGCGACACCCGAGTTCAAATTCGGCCAAAAATCAATCGCGATACCCCAGTTGAAATCTCACGACACCCTAGCTCTAAGTAGACGACACCCGTGCTTAAACTGACCACGGAGAGAATCCCAGCGACATCCTAGTTCGATTCGCCGTAAATCCTTCGCGACACCCCAGTTGAAATCCCACGACACCCTAGCTTTAGGGCGACAACACCCGTGCTTACAAATGACCACATAGAGAGTCCCCGGCGACACCCTAGTCGAATTCGGCCGTAAATCCTTCGCGACCCCAGTGGAAAGTTCATGACACCCTAGCTTTAAGGCGACGACACCCGTCGTTAGAACTGACCACGGAGAGAATCCCGGCGACACCGTAGTTCTAATGCGGCCGAAAATCAATCGCGACACCCCAGTTGAAATCTCACGACACCCTAGCTCTAACAAGACGACACCCGTGCTTTAAACAGACCACGGAGATAATCCCAGCGATACCCTAGTTCGAATTCGGCCGTAAATCCTTCGCGACACCCCAGTTGAAATCCCACGACACCCTAGCTTTAGGGCGACGACACCCGTCTTATAAATGATCACATAGAGAGTACCCGGCGACACCCTAATTGATTCGGCCGTAAATCCTTCGCGACACCCCAGTTGAAATTGGACGATACCCTAGCTTTAAGGCGACGACACCCATGCTTGAACAAGGCGGGAATTTGATGTCACCCTAGTACTAATTCGACGACACCCTAGTAACTGAGCCATGCCATATTTCCGAAAAAAGTTGCTAAACGTGGGCAGTTCCTATGGGTTCGCGGGTCTCTGTGATGTGATCATGGCGATCCGGGTGTCCTTTCGTATTTCTCTTAGGTCGGCATAAACCCTAGAAAAAGCACTCAATCGTCTGTTGCTCGAGAAGCCATCCTTTTGCTCAAGAAGCCATCCTTCATCTCTTGCTCGAGAAGCCACTGGTCTCCTTTTCCCTCCTAAACTTGAACCATAGTTCATTCTTCCGTATACTTCATTCATGGAGATGAGTGCTTTCATTTGTGCACGAAGACCGCGAACAAAGAAGAAGCAGATGGAGAAAATGGCGGAACAATGCAAGGACCTGGTTCTTCGTTCGAATGAGGATGCGGCTCCTTCAGGTATGTTTATCACTATATTAAATATTATGACATTCTCTTTTAAAATTTCATGACAACTATGTCTTCTGTCTTACCCCCTGTTTCAGTTGACAATAAAATTATTCCAGTCCCCCCAGTGAAGGCTTCCCAGCTGTTTAAGAATAGCTGCAGGCCGGCAGTATACGTTCAGAAGGTTTGGAGGATGGGGTTTTCTAGACGGCATACAAAACTGATTCGAAGGACCCCATTTGGTGCCTTCGTCGATATGTAGACGTTCACAGTCGATGGGCGACTGCTAGCAGACATCATAAGATGTCACAATGGAGGCGACGAGTTCATATTTGTGGAAAGCTAGTTCTATTCAGTGCCGACGAAGTCGTACTCATTCTGGGACTTCCAGCTCATGGGAAGAAGATCGACACGTCCAGCAAATGTTCAATGAAGGTTGTTCAGACGGTTTGGCCAGGGTTTAGATCTTCGCCAAGAAGGTTTGGAGAAGTTGATATTTCAACTCTGACCATCTAAAGTATAGGAGGATGTCGAGGACACCGTCCGACTTTGGATCGCATACATGTTGTCCATGTTTTTGGCTCCAAAGTCTAATCAGAGATGTCCACGGTATCTCATCCAGCACTTGGATGACTTAAGTCAACTGGGTAGCATCGACTGGGCTTCAGCACTGAAGGAGTTGATTGTTCTGGCTCTCCCAGAAATAGCTGCTTCCGAGGAGCCGGTGCACTCAAAGAATGCAAAAAAAGTTAGGAGGCAGCCTACCTTGTTCGGATGCTCGGCAGCACTGGTGGTAAGGATTATTGAGACACATAATTAGTGTTGGGAGAAATTTTTTTTTTGTAATATTACTTTATTTAATATCGAAAAAAATATCATGTTCAGGCGTGGTTCCTCGAGCATACATCAATGCGAGAGCCAGCATACCCTGATAAACGGCCTCGGCTATTGAAGTGGTATGACCACCAAATGAAGATCCAATCGGTTAGGGTTACCGACTTGCAGCCTCAGGACTTGGTAATCTAGTTCATTGCTCCGTTGCTCTGACCATTTTTTTCAACTTAATGCGTCAATATGTTCAGTTAATATTAATTTGTTATCATCTTGTGTTGCAGATGGAGGGAGCTACTGAACCATTGCCAGAAGAGCGCTGGCTTCTCCCTCAGTAGAATGTTGCGTCCTCCCTCAACCAACAGATACCTGCGCCCCTCAACCAATGGATAGCTGCGCAGGATGCGCCGAGTTGAGGAATAAATTGGAGTGCATTAAGGATCAACTCAAAGATGTCAGGCACAGGCTGTCCATTGCTGAGAGCCTCCTCAATTCACTGGTCAGAAAGGAAAGTAATGCAATAAATGAGGAGGACAAGGGAGACGAGAAAACAGAGAAGGTGAATTCCCTGGAGTTGGTCCTCCGCGAGCCTGGTAACGTAAATAGTGAGGAGAAGAAGATGGAGGAGGAACATTCATCCGAGTTTCCAATTGAGACAGGGAATGCAAAATCAGAGGAGAACATATTGGAGGGGGATTCATTGGCTGATAAAACAGAGCAGGGGAATGAAAATAAAGAAGAGTCCATATCCGATAATAAACTTGGCACCCCTGCGCCAAAGGATGACAATATGGACTTAGAAATAATTGGAGTGTCGTCGCTTGTTAGGAGGATTAAAAAAGAGCCGAGGAAGCGTAAGGCATCCACGATCGTCGGCGAATGTTATGAGACAACCCGACCTAAAAAGTCGGTGAAGACAGTGGGCATGTCAAAGCCCAACACAATGGTCGAAGATGACCAAATAATTATTCAAAATTTTTTGAGCGAGCGACAACAAACCGACGAGATCGTCTACACAAATATGTTTAATGGCGTTGCAACAAGAAAAAATCTTCAAGATCTCATTAACAATGAAATAATAGATGATGTAAGTATATCAAGGAACATGTTCTAGTTGTTGATTTTAGAATTATATTAATCGTTTTACATTCCATTGGCATATAATTGATTGCGGCCAGGAGTTTCTGATGCGCAACTGGGCAGAGCATCCTGACCGATATCATAAGTGCATAATTGCATCAGTTTTCGTATCTGCTCTATGTCTGACTTCCTCATCACCTGCTCATGAACTTGCTGGATCATCTGGGGCTGCGATATTTGACAATGTATCGGATGAAGATAAGGCCCAATTCTGGTTTCTTTTCACCATTGTAAACTCTGATAACTCGCACTGGCATTTGGTTGCTGTCGACATGGAAAGAAAGGTGTTCATGCACCTGAATTCAATGAAACACAACCCGAAGTACAAGGCCAATGCAAGGAAATGGCATACAATTCTAGGCCACATATTCCATATCTACTGCGATAAGAAGGAAGCGATGGAGTGGCCGATGGAAGAAATTTCGGATTGCCCAAGCCAACCGACCGGATCGCTGGATTGCGGCCTATACTGTCTGAGATGCATGGAATGTCTTGCTCGATGGGACAATCCTGATATGAAGATGGATTTCATGGATGAGAAAGTCAGAGATTACCGGCGACACTTAGCTGCGACGATATTGAGAGAGGGCCTGAACAAAAAGATTAGCGACATTATCGAAAAATGTTCTTAATTTTTGTATTCATTTTTGAATGAAAATTGAATGTAATTTATTCATATTAACACTGATTAATATTTAATGCAAATGCACAAATTTTATATTGCGAGCAGGAGTGTCCTCAATGTATTCATATGTTTGCCTTCGTATGTTTCCGCCTTTCGGGTGTAGCCGCGCAAGAGCTAGGGTGTCGTTTGACAAGAGCTAGGGTGTCGTTTGACATGAGCTGGGGTGTCGTCGCGCTAAAATTGTTGGGTCGCGAGTACTGGGATGTGTCGTATGTTTCCGCCTTTCGGGTGTCGCTGCGCAAGAGCCAGGGTGTCGTTTGCCAAGAGCTGGGATGTCGTCGTGCTAAAATCTTCGGTGTCGGTTCGCGAGTACTGGGATGTCTCATAGGTTTCCGCCTTTCGGGTGTCGCGCGCAAAGCCAAGGTGTCGTTAGGCAAGAGCTGGGTGTCATCGCGCTAAAATCTTCAGTGTCGGCTCGCGATTACTGGGATGTCTCGTAGGTTTCCGCCTTTCGGGTGTCACCGTGCAATAGCCAGGGTATCGTTAGGCAAGAGCTGGGGTGTCATCGCGCTAAAATCTTCGGTGTCGGCTCGCGATTACTGGGATGTCTCGTAGGTTTCTGCCTTTCGGGTGTCGCCGTGCAAGAGCCTGGGTGTAGTTTGCCAAGAGCTGGGGTGTCGTCGTGCTAAAATCTTCGGTGTCGGTTCGCGAGTACTGGGATGTCTCGTAGGTTTCCGCCTTTCGGGTGTCACCGCGCAAAGCCAGGGTGTCGTTAGGCAAGAGCTGGGGTGTCGTCGCGCTAAAATCTTCGGTGTCGGTTTGCGAGTACTGGGATGTCTCGTAGGTTTCTGCCTTTCGGGTGTCGCCGTGCAAGAGATAGGGTGTCTTTAGCCAAGAGCTGGGGTGTCGTCGCGCTAAAATCTTCGGTGTCGGTTCGCGAGTACTGGGATGTCTCGTAGGTTTCCGCCTTTCGGGTGTCGCCGTGCAAGCCAGGGTGTCGTTAGGCAAGAGCTGAGGTGTCGTTGCGCTAAATCTTCGGTGTCGGTTCGCGAGTACTGGGATGTCTCGTAGGTTTCCGCCTTTCGGGTGTCGCCGTGCAAGAGATAGGGTGTCGTTAGCCAAGAGCTGGGGTGTCGTCGCGCTAAAATCTTTGGTGTCGGTTCGCGAGTACTGGGATGTCTCGTAAGTTTCCGCCTTTCGGGTGTCGCTGCCCAAGAGCCAGGGTATCGTTAGGCAAGAGCTGTGGTGTCGTCGGGCTAAAATCTTCGGTGTCGGCTCATGATTACTGGGATGTCTCATAGGTTTCCGCCTTTCGGGTGTCGCCGTGCAAGGCTAGGATGTCATTTGCCAAGAGTAGGGGTGTCGTCGCGCTAAAATCTTCGGTGTCGGTTCGCGAGTACTGGGATGTCTCGTAGGTTTCCGCCTTTCGGGTGTCGCTGCGCAAGAGCCAGGGTGTCGTTAGGCAAGAGCTGGGGTGTCGTCGCGCTAAAATCTTCGGTGTCGGCTCGCATTTCTGGGATGTCTCGTAGGTTTCTGCCTTTCGGGTGTTGTCGGGCAAGGCTAGGATGTCATTTGCCAAGAGCAGGGGTGTCGTCGCGCTAAAATCTTTGGTGTCGGTTCGTGAGTACTGGGATGTGTCGTATGTTTTTGCCTTTCGGGTGTCACCGCGCAAGAGCTAGGGTGTCGTCGTAATAAAGCACTTCATTTTACTGAAATAGACACCCTATTTTGAAAGCATTTCATTTACGACCAAGCAACCATAATTCAAAAGTTACGACACCCGTGTTTTATATACGATCTTGTGTAAGTTGACTCAATACATAAGCATCAAATTCGTCCATCAAAGTTTCGGACGGCGGAACAATTCTCTCCAGGTCCTCTTCAGTATTAATAGACTGCAAACAAGTCTGCCTGATGCTTGAAGCAGCTCTTTCCTTGACCTGATTTTTCCTTGATCTTTTTGACTTCTTCTCGACTGCACTCTTTAATCTGTTCTCTCTCGGGCGACCTTTCGTCCTAATTTGTTCAGGATCTTGAATTACAAGCTCTGAACGTGGTTTAGCTGCGCAGTTGGCATCCACAGCAGTTTTGAATATAGGTGTTAGACCATCCATCACTACATTAAATGCATCTTCAGACATGGAGGCTATCTCTGCGAGCTTCGTCATCCGATGAGACAGCAAACTGTATCTACAATCATTAACATAATATTAACGATAACAAATATTAAGACATTTCAATTAAAAAATTGTCACTGCGTACCATGAGTTTCGTGTGCTTTTATCATAACCCTCAGTATTGCAGTCGAATTCATCGAATTGGTATTTCATGTCCTTGCACCATCTCTTCAAGATGTATTTAACTGGTAAACGAAATACGTCACTTTGATGAAGAACCAACAGGGCATGCCTACATAGGTACCCCTTGAACTGAAAGGATCGGCACTGGCATTGGACATCCTCAATATTTCTATCGTATGACACGATATAATCTTTGATCATCTCCTTGCCAATTCCATCGACTTCAATCCTTTCATATGACTTTACGGAATATAAACACGTGTTGCCAGCTTCCTTGATCAATTTGGTATTTGATGCAGCCATTTCAAGGATCTCATTCTAAAATTTTTTGAAAATGCTCCGTGTATTCCTTCCTGCAGCTTGTCTCTCAAAAGGTGATGATGTCTTTAGGAAAGCTATCATTTGCAAAGTCCTATTATCTTCCTCATTTTCGGCCTCGTATCGTTTTTCCAAGGCATCTTCGTACTTACTTATGAACTCCGTTAGTGTTGTCTTCGAATTTATAAACCCATCGAAGAAGTGATTAATGCCCTCGCTCCTTTGTGAAGATGACATCCCTGTTAAAATTTTGTCAACAAAAATTTTAAAAAAAAAGCGTTTATCTCGAACATGAACCAAAGACAATGACATACAAACCTGCGAAGAATGTATCCTTGAGGTAAACTGGGACCCATTTTTCCCGACATTCGTAAAGGACATTGAACCAATCTATAGACTTGCATTCTTTATATTTCTCCATAACATGTGCCCACCTTTCCTCGAATGAATTTATGGTCAATGAATCATATATTGCCTCATCGAAATCAACCATAAACTTGGGATTTGCCGTGCAAATGTGGCCAATCTTTTCCGGTATCTTCTTCAATATATGCCAAAGACAAAATCGATGTCGTGTGTTAGGAAAAACTTCTTTGACAGCAGCCTCGATTGCCTTATCTTGGTCAGTAATCATGGCAATAGGTGCTTGACCACCATTTGCATCCAGCCAAGTCTGAAAAACCCATTTATATGTCTCAGTACTCTCATCAGACAACAATGCGCATCCAAGCAAGGTTGACTGTCCATGATGGTTGACCCCAACGAATGGACAAAAAGGCATTTGATATCTGTTTGTCAAGTAAGTTGAGTCAAAGCTTAGAACATCACCGAAGTATGTGCATGCCAATCTTGACCTTGGATGAATCCAGAAGACAGACCTCAGATGACCATTATCATTGAGGTCTAAGGAATAGAAGAAATTGGGATTTCTGAGTTGCATTTCGCTAAATGAATTACCATCGACTGAGCATCTCCTTCTTTCAGCTTAGACTAACGTTCGCGGCAAATGAAGTTACGAGCATCCTTCTCGGTGAAATCCAATTGTCCTCGGCCCCTTTTCTCCTTGCTATGGCAGAGTATATCTGAGTCGTCGGAACATTCACGGCATGTGAATTGCTGATCTCTACTTCTCTGGTGTGCTGATCCTCCTATGCGACCGTAGATAACCATGATGTTATGGACAGCCCATGGTTATGTTCTAGAGAAACCTCATCCAAAATCCACTTACCACTTGTAGCATTCAGTCTTGCTTTTATGGATGCCATACAACCAACTTTCCAGTATCCCTATGATTCATACTCTTCTCTGATTTTCTAGATTTTCCTTGCCTCCAACACGCCAGGTGCTTGAAGCAAAGGTTTTTTTGTTGTTGGCCCTGCTACACACTGTTGTGATTCCAAAGCCAACTCGTTTCGTGTATCCATTGTAGAACGTATATACATCATCTACTGAATTGAATTCCATCCCAGTTTGAGGAACTACAATATCATCCACTGCATTTGGAGCGACGGTGAAGGTGCACGGCCGGGAGTGTTATCTTCTTCTTTTCGTTCTACAATTTCAGCATCAACTGTGAAAATATAGGCACGCAGTCATGAACAATGATATCCATAGATTTAGTTGTCAATATATGCTGACAAAGGATTAGGATTGAGGACACGAATGTTAAAACAATACGACACCCCATTTATCATCACACGCCACACTAATGATAAGGCGAGGCCGTGCACCTTCACCCCTCGTGCAAATGTGGCCATTTGAAATGATCGCGGTGAGAATACCCCAATGAAAACTTCTTTGGCCCTAGCACCAATGCTACGATACCCTTGCTTAGAACTGACCGCGCGGACAATACCCGTGACACCCCAGGAGAATTGGATTTCAGCAGCAACTCCTTCGCGACACCCCAGTTGAAATCTAATGACACCCTAGCTCCAATGCTACGACACCCGTGGCTTAGAACTGACCGCGCGGAGAATCCCTCCGACACCACAGGAGAAATGGATTTCGGCCGAAACTCCTTCGAGACACCCACGTTGAAAGCTCACTACACCCTAGCTTTAAGGCGACAACACCCATGCTTAGAATTGACCGCGCAGATAATCCCCGTGACACCCTAGGAGAATTGGTTTTCGGCCGAAACTCCTTAGAGACACCACTGTTGAAAGCTCACGACACCCCTAGCTTAAGGCGACGACACCCGTGCTTAGAACTGACCACGGTGAGAAGGCCCGCGACAACCAAGTTACTAAAATTTATTTTTATTTATCAAATTAAAAAAAGGAAAAAAAATACATTAGCCCTCATTGGGGCTTGTCTCCTTCGGTCGCTGCGTCGGCGATCTGACGCTGGAGGGACGCTACTTGCCCCTCCAACTGGTTGTTGGCCCGACGCAGGACCTCTATCTTTCTCATTGAAACGGCCAGGTATTCCTCGGCCGCCTTGCTGAGTCGCTCACTGATTGCGCGCGACTCCGCATATACCTCCGCGTCGATGGTGACCGTTGCGCGGCGGCTGCCATGGCTGCCAGTAGATCTCACCTCGCCTCTGGAAGCCATCTCAGTGGTCAGTTCAAGCTGGAAAGGTGATTAACGATGGTATTCCCCCATCCATATTTAAGGTACTCCTGGCGGGTGTTTCGATTGCCGCGCACCACCATCTCAGTCGTTCACAGGAATCAAATCGGTGAGCCACCACGCCCCCCCCCCCCCACGTTGAGTTTCAAGGGATGGGGAACAGAACAGAGTTTCGGGAAGCAAACCGTCGTAAGTTTAACGTCGTCCCAAGAGAAAATTCACGACACCCAAGGATGATTTGGATTTCGGCCGAAACTCCTTCGCAACACCCCACTTGAAAGCTTACGACACCCTAGCATCAATGCTTCGACACCCGTGCTTAGAACTGAACACGGAGAGAATCCCCGCGACATCCCAGGGATGATTTGGATTTTGGCCGAAACTCTTTCGCGACACCCCTGTTGAAAGCTCACGACACCCTAGCTTCAAGGCGACGACACCCGTGCTTAGAACTGATCACAGAGAGAACCCCCGCGACACCCCTTGTCGAATTCGGCCGAAACTCCTTCGTGACACCCCAGTTGAAAACTCACGACACCCTAGCTTTAAGGGGACGACACCCCTGAAAAGGTGATTAACGTGGGTTCACTGTTAATGCATGGGTGTCGTCGCCTTAAAGCTAGGGTGTCGTGAGCTGAAATTCAATTCTCCCTGGGGTGTCGCGGGGATTATTGTAGTTCCTCAAGCTAAGGTGTCGTCGCATTAAAGCTAGGGTATCGTGAGCTGAAATCCAATTCTCCCTGGGGTGTCACGGGGGTTCTCTCCGTGTTCAGTTCTAAGCACGGGTGTCGAAGCATTGATGCTAGGGTGTCGTGAGCTTTCAACAGGGGTGTCGCGAAGGAGTTTTGGCCAAAATCCAAATCATCCTTGGGTGTCGTGAATTTACTCTTGGGATGACGTTAAACTTATGACGGTTGGCTTCCCGAAACTCTGTTCTGTTCCCCATCCCTCGAAACTCAACGTGGGGGGGGCGGGGTGGCGCACCGATTCGATTCCTATGAACCGCCCACTGAGATGGTGGCACGTGGCAATCGAAACACTCGCCAGGAGTACCTTAAATAAGGATGGGGAATGCCATCGTTAATCACCTTTCCAGCTTGAACTGACCACTGAGATGGATTCCAGAGGCGAGGGGAGATCTAATGGCAACCATGGCAGCCGCCGCGCAACCGTCACCATCAATGCAGAGGTTTATGCTGAGTCGCTCGCAATCAACGAGCGACTCCGCAAGGCGGCCGAGCAATACCTGGCCGTTTCCACAAAAGAGATAGAGGTCCTGTGTCGGGCCAACAGCCACCTGGAGGGGCAAGTAGCGTCCCTCTAGCGCCAGATCGCCGACGCAGCGACCGAAGGAGACAAGCCCCAGTGAGGGCTAATGTATTTTTTTTTTTTTTTTTGATAAATAAAATTAAATTTTAGTAACTTGGTTGTCGCGGGCCTTCTCGCCGTGGTCAGTTCTAAGCACGGGTGTCATCAGATGAGAGCTTGGGTGTCGTCAATTTTCAACTGGGGTGTCGCGAACGACGATAGCACCGACTCAGGCTGTTAACGACACCTCAGTTCTCATCTTACGACACCCTAGCTTTTAGGCAACGACACCGATGACGTGACTGTTAAAGCGGGGTGTTCTCCATACGGGGTGTCACGGGCCTGCTCTCCAGCGTCGTTTATAAGCACGACACACCCTTAATAGCATTTAAAGACACCGCATAGAACAAGCTACGACACTCCGGAAAGCAACATATGAAGATCACAAAGGTTATAAGCATGGGTGTCGTAGCGTTGTAACTACGGTGTCGCGAGGCTTTTCTCCAGCTTTCGTTTGGCGCACGGGTGTCCTAGGCCTGTAACCACGGTGTCTTAACAGTATATCAGGGGTTTCATGAGGTATAACAAGGCCGCATTAAAAGAGTATGACATTCGTGCTTACAAAATAGTTATGACTCCCAGAATGTCATAACTATTTTGTTCTAAGGTAGTTACCCGCGCATTAAACGGTTTGGTCACGCATTAACTAACTCTTACCAGAAAAAAACTGTTGGTGTAATAAAGAAGTGGGAAGAAAGAGTTTTTACTTTGTGCTGCAGATGACATTTCCTCAAGAAGTTTTTGTACACAGACTCCAGTAGCCAGGTGATCCAGCCTCGATGCTGAAATATTTTCTTTCGACCGGGGAAGAAACAGAGTTCTTCTTGCACAGATGACATACAACGTCAAATGGCGCTATGAAGGAGGGAAAGGGCATTTTCGTCCGCACGCTAATTTTGAAAAAAAGCGAACTGCTTTAAATGGCCGTCACGTTCAGAACGTTACGTCAAAGCAAAGCCATACCGCCCGTCAGGTCATCCACGTCGGAGCCACGTGGACCAATCGGAAGAGGCGGTGCAGCCCACGTAGGTCTTGCTGCACCGGGGGTGGTGTACAAAGTGTTTCCTCTCCAGAATCTAAAACTAACTAAAATTAAATTACATTACCATCAAATAGAGAAAATTGGCAATCACTCGTATAATCTATGCAAGTCATGATGATAGCTTACGGTATCTTTGGTAAATGAACCTCCAGTTCGAATCCTTTTCATATGCACAATGAAATCAGGTAAACCTCACTCCTTTTGTCTCAAATAATAATAAAAAAGTAAACTATGTGCTTTCGGTTTTTTAATGACTTATATAACATCTAAATGAACAGGTGTTTCTAACCAAAAAAAAATTAAAAAAAAGGGTACACTTGCAAACATCGGCATATCATTTCTATTACCATTGACTTCATATTACTATTTCATGCCATCGATGGACTTGATTATTAATGAAATGTTCTTTCTCTATTCATTTGCAAATAAATTAATAGAATAGCGTTATGTGAATTCTTTTCTTGATCAATGATAGCTATGGTTCCAAGCTTGACATTGATATCTGTTCCACAAAATTTAGGAGCTTAGTAAAACCGATTCATATGGATCCACACGGATGTATTCAGAAAGTAATACATTTGTAGAGAAGACCCAACAACAGCCCAGCTTAGTCTTACATGACTTATTATAACGAAGAAAATGATTTTGTGCACCGGAGTGTCGGTGAATAAAACATGCATCGATCGTGCGAATTAGTCAACCATGCGTGCCAACATGGATGAGGCCCATTGAGCTTTCTTTCACACTGTATGCGCCTTGGCACACGCAAGCAACCAACCTACCCGATTGAGCACGCTTTATGCAAAAAAAGGCTAATGCACAAAGATTTTTTCTATAATGAATAAAACCGCTATAATGCTCATATTATGATGCTTATAGACGCAAGGAGAAAAAACATCGAATTTAATAGAAGATGCTGCCTAATGTTTACTGCTCCCTAGGAGTGCAATTTGGGTCGGATTTAATCCGAACCTGATCTGTCGAATCCTATTTACAGCAGTGTTTAAACTCATGTTTGCCCAACCCAAACCCAAAAGACCCAGGTTTAATCCGATCCAATTTGCAATTGATCTGGGTTCGAATTGACTACAATCCAAACCCAAGATAATATCCGACCGGGGATGGCTTATCGGCACTAGGTTTTTGGGAACATTGAGGGCGCCAGTTGGATCGAACGAGATGGCCAACTTGAGAGCGAGGAGGGCTAGGCCGTCGATCGCAGGCGAGAAAAGGACAAACATAAAGGCGAACCATCCACATATTTCGTTTCACTTTCCGCCTCCTCCTTTTCTTTGTTTACGTCACCTCCTCCTTTTCTTTGTTTACGTCACCTCCTCCTCTTCTTTGTTTCAGGTAAGACTTTTTTTTAATACAATGTTAAAGCCCCGAGTCTAGCTTATGCGTTCGGCAAGGGATTTTATTTTTTTATCTCTGGGATCCATAATTCGGTGTTTATTTACTTTGAAAAAAGTATTTTATTTTATTTTTTCCCATCAACTCGAATTTCAATCTGAAACTCAATCTGAACCTGATTTTTAAAAATAGGGTTAGGATTGAGGTTTTATAAATAGGGTTAGGGCTAAGAAAAACCCGAGTTTCATGAGCCTGAATTAGATCTCTACTGCTCCCAAACGATTTCTTTTTTTTTTTTTTTTGCCCCTTCCACGTGATTTGAGCTGCAAATATCAAACTAATATGAGTTGAGGAAGGCGAGAGGGCAGACCCAATAGCAATAACCGACCACCCCAACCCGTGAACTCATAAGCCTACTATAGGACTGGACCGTTAACAGAAGCTCCACGGTAAACAGAAAAATGAATTTAATTTTTTAAGAATATTTTTAGCTTACATTTTTTAAATATTTTAAAATAATTCTCATCTTATACTTTTTAATTTCTAAATATATATATTTTTTCTAAATAAAAAATATTTTTTTATTTTTTATTTTCATTACAAATGAATTTTTAAAAAAATAAGAAAATTAAAAAGAATACCACCCCGTTCTGTTTTCTACTTTGATTTGATAGAAACATTGAAAATATTTGTAAATTATTTCCATTTTTTTAGTTATGTTTTTGGAAAAAAAAACACTGCACGATTTTATAAAATAATTTCTACGTTCAACAACCAAACACAACCTAAATCCCATCTTCATCTTAATTATTGAGTCTTTTCTAGGTATCATCCATCCAATGCGAATATCAAATAGCGGTGCAAAATACATTGATATGGCTGATAAAAGCCACGTTAAAATTAACAGCCAGAAGCTACCTGACGGCGAGGCGGCCCCAGCTACAGAAGCAGTCCCTAGGCGGCCTAATATAGTTCCTAAGCAACCCCAGCTATAGAAGCGATCCCTGGAGGCCCAAGACGGTTCCTAGGCGGCCCCAGCTACAGAAGCAATCCCTAAGCGGCCCAAGGCGGTTCCTAAGCAGCCCCAGCTACAGAAGTGGTCCTCAGATGGCCCAAGATGGTTCCTAGACGGCCCTATCTATAGAATCGGTCTCAAGGCGGCCCCAGCTATAGAAGTGATCCCTAAGCGGTCCAAGGCGTTCCTCGGCAGTTCCAGCTAAAGAAGCGGTTCATAAGCGGCCCAAGGCATTTCCTAGGCAGCTCCAGCTACAGAAGCGGTCCCCAGGTGGCCTAAGACCGTTCCTAGGTAGCCCCAGCTATAGAAGCGGTCCCCAGACGGTCCAAACGGTTCCTAGGCAGCCCCAGCAACAGAAGCGGTCCCCAAGCAGCTCAAGACGGTCCCTAGACGACTCCGACTCCTGAGCGGCATCGGTGCCCTTTTAGTTTTATCCTCATAGTTCATTCCAGTTTTTCAAACAAGCCTTTGCATACATGCAGCCTTTTGAGACCAGCGTAACCAAAGAAAATGCAGGTCATAGCGTAAATTATATAACCACACAAGGTAGAATTCTGATAATATTTTATCAATATGAAATGGTTCCATCCTAGAAACTGCCTGCCCACAACGCCATAAGGAACAAACTAAAGGTAGAAAATATCTGATAATATTTGAACAATATGGAACAGTTGTTCCATCTTAGATACTGTCTGCCCAAAATGCAATAAGGAACAAAGCTGATACTGCCTGCCCACGACCCAACAATCCTTCCTAAGGCATTCCAGGCTCAATAGCATAAACATTCATTTTTAAGAGAAATAAAATTGCTACAGCACACTGTTTCCTCGAGGCTCAAAGAACCATTACCACCAAGCCAACAAGCATATAATGCCTTAACAACTATCTCCCCATCAGACCATGGAATAATTAATTCACCATTGTTCTAATTTTTCAGTTTCCACAGTAACCCCCTAGTTGCATTTCTCCCTGGAGGATTAAAACATGCCAAACTTCATAAAAAAAGGATCTACCAATGCTAAAGGAGTCCAAGGGGAAATTCTCCTTAAGATTTCATGGTTCTATGCATGATAACTACTCCATGTCCTCCAAAATCCAAAATCATGGTGATTCATTAGCAAAACTTAAACCTACCAAGACTAAAAAATGCTATATGCCAAAAACATCTTAAACAATTCTATTGCAGCATAGGTAACACACTAACACAAGCACCACTCACCCAGCCCAACCGGACTAGCATGCCATACAGCCACAAACCCTACAGGTACTGCCGCTTACAACGTACAGACTCTCCAGAATGCAGCCACCTGTGCAATGGAGACCATACTAGCATGAACTGTGCATCCTCAATGTCAAACAGTACAAGTACCATTACGGACTAGGTGGGCGGAGGCAGCCGATGTAGTCAATGTAGAAGTTAAAAAACTTTTCAAAAAATTATATCTGATGTCTTTGGTAGAAGCCATGTAATTTTACTTTTGTACTCTGTTAGCATTTCTGCCTGAAAAAATATAAATAGAACCAGATCCACCTCCTCACACTTCCAGTCTACCCTATCACTACTACAAATCAAGGGCTAAATCAGAACTCCAAAATCCCAATGATTGTACACTTTAAAGCAGAAGGTAGCAGCAATAACAGGTACCGAATGTTGTTGATGGCAAAGCAAATCAGTGATATCACCGATGCATGTTGAATGTTTTCAAAGTGATAATTGTATGCAGGCAAATGGGGTATAGCATTTAGAGATAGTGAGCCTTGCAATTTGTGTTTAAGAAAAACAACCTAAAATATATAAAATGCATAAATACAGATAAAATATATGAATTTAAAGAACACTATAAGCCTCAAGATGTAGTGAAGAATAGGCAAGGGCGAGGGAAGAATTATCTGGACTAGAGACACACTGCCATTGCTTGCCATCTTCAAAGTTCATTGTTGTCAGAACTTGCTATCCATGGTTAGATCAGAATGACCTTAACAATCCAGAACAGATCATTGGATCAAGGTCAATTTGGGAAACTGTTTACATTATATGGATCTTGGATTATTCAATCCTTTGGATCGTAAGATCCATAAATTACATTTCCAATAAATTAGAATGTGCATCATAAAAGATCCATTGATTTCTTTGACTTCATAATGACCAATCCATCGTTATCAAGCTTTTAAAGTACAAAAACAGAAGCCTCTATAGGATTTTCAACTATCAAGAGTAAAGATTTAGTTGTTTAGGAGACAAGACCTAGAGTTAAAATTTTCATATGTATTCCACCATTTTAAAAAATCAGATTCCTTTTGCAATCTTCTACCAAAGAATAGAACTGAGATGATGCATCGAAGGACAAAAACAACACTTTCTGTAAAGGCAAGAAATCTTTTATCAAAATACATAAATTCAATCAGCAGATTATGAAGAAAATTTTGTTTGTTTGCTCAGCAAATTGTAAATGAAATTTAATAATGGCAATGGTTATGATGACAGCATATTGTGGAATTATTTTTTATAGATAGATTAAGATGTCTTATGAGGTTACATGGTGGTATGCAGCTATATTTAATAGTTAAACTTGATGTTTGTTCTTGGACAAGAAACATGTGCACTTAACCTCATGCCCTCATTTAAATATTATTCATTCAAATATGCATGCAAGTGTACCAGCCAACCCACATTCATCCCAATGCTATTAAAGGCGCATTGCCTAAGTCACGAGACACCAAGGGTTAAATGCTTCTTATAACCTAAGGCAAACCTAAAGCGTGAGGCTCAAGGCACTAACAAAAGCATTTCATCTAGGCACACATGATAACTTAGGTGAAGGTGCAAGAAGCCTTAGTGCTTCTTATACTTTTGGTGAAGCATCATCATCTAGGTGCGCATGAGGCGAAATAAAAGTACATTTTTTAATCTGATTTGAAATGCAAAAAAAGCGCACCTTTTTTTCATAAACTATATTTGCTATATTTTTTTAAGTCTCTCATATTTATTAGACTGTATTGACTTGATGATACATCATCCGACATAATTATTTTTTTCTACCTTATAAAAAAAAGGATAAAAATTAAAAGACAAAGAAATGGAACAACCAACATTATACTATCATCTTTTCACTCCATATCCATAAGCTAGCTAATCATGTAAAAGTTGATGAATTCACAAAATCCATGAAACATCATTTGCAAGCAACAAATATTATCAACATTCAGTTACCTTCGGCTTCTAGCTTGTAAGAGAGAGCTTGCCAGATATATTAGTTAGCTCACAAAATAATCAAAAACATAATAATTATTAAATAATCTAACATCAAATTGTAAAACATCAATATTCAACCAACATTGTGTGAGTTAATCAAAACACCATTTGATTATCAATATTGTGTAAAACACGATGTCACACAATACTTTAAAAAAGATAGTAGGCCTTGCATTTCTGAAGACAAAACAATCGTTACTGTTGAGGGGTAAAATTGTCATTACGTTAATAATCGTGCAAGAGGTTAAGATCAACCCTGACTCTCACTCGCTGTGCAATGCCTGCTAGAAATGAGTCAGCCATTATACCTCGGTGGATCGAAGCACTTTAGCCTCTCGATGAGCCAAGGATTCCCCGGGTGTGCCTCGCTAGCCGAGCTATCACAGTGCCTCGGTCTTAGTCCGAGTGATCTCTGTCTCTATGCCTCGTCCTAGCCCGAGCGAGCCTAATCTCTCGGCCTCGCTAGCCGAGCTATCTCAATGTCTCTCGGCCTCGGCTCCCATCGGCCTCAACCCAAGCGACCTCTATCTCTCGGCCCCAGCCCGAGCAATATCTACACCTCTGCAGAATCAAACCGTCCTGACGCCCAGCTTACTCTTTTGTTATACCTCAGTGGGCTGAGTCATCGGATGCCTCGACAAATTGAGCCTTTCCATACCTCGGCGGATCAGGCCATTCTCTGTGATAGCCTTCTCGATCCACTAACTAACAAGATGCGGATCCTACTGGCCTCATAACCGCCTGATTCAAATCAATCCTCTAACTAACAAGATGTGAATCTTACTGACCTCATAACAAACTGGATTTGAATCCTAACGGCTTTCGAACCCACGACGCCTCCAAGGAATCAGATGATCCTCTATAAATACGACCGTCTTCCGACTTCTCAGGTACGCATGCTTGCATATTTTCCCACTCTTCATCTACCTCTGCTCCCCTTTCCACCATAAACGCTTTGCTCAGAGCTCTCGAAAGGCCATCCTGGAGAGACTCTTCAGCAGGAGCCTTCTCCCCATATTTGTTCGTTGTTGATCTCCGCTGACTTGAGCATCAGAGGGTCTTCCGCAGAGGGCCACCCCCAATGCCTCTCGCATGAGGACTGTTTTGCAGGTCCGCCCAGGAGGGAGCCCACTCTGAAGCTCGACCGCACCCGAGTCGGAGGACAGATTTCAACAGCAAAAAAATGGCGCTAGAGGAAGGGCCCTCAAGTCCCATAAACTTATGATCCAGGAGATAAGGGTCTCGATCTTGAAGAGAACCCCTCCAATGGCCAATTGAAGAAAGGCTACTTCTGAAGCCCGAGACTATGTCGCCTCCCAAAAATCTGATCCGGTGAGCAGTGTAGCACCACCGCCACCACCAGTTGAGACTCCATCACCACCGACAGCCCCAGTGACCCAGGACTAGTTTGCCTCACTGGTCCAGCAGGTCCAAGCTCTGGCCTATCTAATCCAGGGGCGCTTTGAAGCTCCCCGTCCAGCTACTCCTACTCCGCACCTTCCTGAGGAGAACGCGGCCCCCGTTCACCCAGCGATCTCTTCTTTTGACCTGCATGGGGTTGCGGACCCCCCTCGTCGCCCTAAGGGAGCTGAGCCGGTCCCGCCAGGGATATGCGGCAAGGATCTCCCTAGATCTCGATGGGCCCAATCCCTCTCTCCGGTGTTCTCTCGTCATGACTCAACACCGTCTCAGTATTCTCCTCGCCCAGCCCCTCTTGCTATGCCTGAGGAGGAGATCCGCCGATAACTCTGGGAGATGCGTCAGGAGTTGAACGCTGCCAAGCAGGCCCAGCCGCTTCAGCATTTGGTGGAGCAGGGCATTCCCTTCTCCAAGAAGATTATGGGGAAAGTGATTCCCTCCCATATCAAGCTACCCACCATTGAACCTTATCATAGATCCTCCGATCCCGACGACTACCTCAGTATCTTTCGATCGATCATGATGTTCCATGGGGTATCAGATGTGATCCTCTATCGCGCCTTCCCTTCCACCCTTAGGGGGTCTACTCGAACCTGGTTTAATGCCTTAAAATTAGGTTCCGTTGGTTCATTTGACGAGCTGAGCCATCTCTTCATCAGCCAGTTCGTCAGCAGTCGTCGTCACCGGCAGAGATCGGACTCCCTCTCTGAGGTTAAGCAGAGAGAGGGGGAGTCCTTGAAGAACTATCTCGGTCGTTTCAATACGGCCATGCTGGAAGTGGATCATCTTAACCATGAGGTGGCCATGTCCGCCCTAGCAGGCGGAGTGTTAAAAGAGAGTAACTTTTACCTAGCGTTGGAGGTTAGCTACCCTTCGAACCTCTCCGATATGATGGCCCTGGTGGACAAGTATACAAGAGTTGAGGAATCGCGGAGGGATGCCCGTGCCGAACTGGTAAGGAAGAAGGAGTCCAAGGGCTCGAACATGCATTGATCTGCCCGCCAGCCGAGCCCACCTCACCGCCAAAGGGTTCCTCCGCCGCCGAGGAACCGCATCCGGAGCCCGCCTAGGAGGTTCAACTGGTTCACCCCGCTCACTGCCCCGAGGGTGGAGATCCTCATGGAGATAGAGCATCAACTCCCTCGACCGCCTCCTCTCCGAGGGAATGCGGCTCGGAGAAACCCCATCAAATACTGTCGCTACCATCGTGACCATGGCCACAACACCGAGGAGTGCTGGCAGCTGAAGAATGAAATCGAGAGGCTCATCCAGTGGGATAGACTGGACCAATTCAGAAGAGCGCATGAGCCAAAAATGGGGGTGACCGCCAGCCCAAGCCCTAGTAGCCTCCTCCTCCGAATCCTCCGGTTGCTGGCCACATCAATGTGATTGAGGCTGTCGATAGTCCGTCGAGCTGGCGGGACGATGAAGAAGGTTCAGCGCCAAAAAGAGCACGGACTAATGAGCTCTCCTTTTCTGATAATAACCTCCAGAAGATACAGTTTCCGCATGACGATGTGTTGGTTGTATCTCTCAATCTAAACAATTATGATGTAAGCCAGATCCTTATTGATAGTGGGAGCTCTGTCAATGTTTTGTATCTTGATGTATTTGCGAAGATGAAACTGCTCATGGAGAATCTTCGAGTCGTGGACTCCACCCTAATGGGGTTCACCGGCGATGTTATTACCCCAGAGGGGGTCGTGACCTTGACGGTCCGCGTGGGAACTTGGCCTTGCGTTGCCACTGTTCACACAGATTTTCTGGTGATCAAACTTCAGTCGCCCTATAATGCAATCTTTGGGAGACCTGGCCTAATGTCCCTTGGAGCTGCTGTCTCCATCCCGCATCTAGCTATGAAGTTTCCTACCGGATGGGGAGTGGGAGTAGTTCAAGGAATCCAAGCTATAGCTTGGCAGTGCTTCGTCACCAGCCTTCAGTCCAAACTACCCGAGATTGATGGGCTGGACGCTCGGAAAGATTTTGCTAAGCAACGGGGAGGTACTGCTGAACGAAGCTCGGCCCGACCAAACCATAAAGATTGGGTCGCAACTAAAAGGAAACCTTGGCTGGAGCTGATCGACTTTCTCCGAAGGAATGTTGATGTCTTTGCCTGGTCCGCTTCTGATATGTCGGGGATCAGCCCAGACGTTCTCGTCCACCGTATTAATGTAGATGAGATGTCTCAGCCCGTAAAATAGAAGAAAAGGAGCTTCGCCCCTGAGCGACGAAGGTAATTGAGGAATAAGTCAACAAACTTGTCAAGGCAAATTTCATTCAGGAGGTAAACTATCCTAACTGGCTATCGAATGTCATCATGGTGAAGAAGTCGAACGATAAGTGGCGGATCTGCATCGACTTCACCGACCTCAATAAAGCATGCCCGAAGGACAGCTTCCCTCTCCCTCCGATTGATCAGCTTGTAGATGCTACCTAAGGTCATCGGATGCTGACCTTCATGGATGCCTATTCGGGCTACAACCAAATCCGAATGGCGCCCGAGGATGAAGAGAAGACCACCTTTATAACCGACCGAGGTACTTATTGTTACCGTGTCATGCCTTTTGGCCTGAAAAATGCAGGTGCTACTTACCAAAGGCTAGTTAATAAGGTCTTCAAGGAGCAGATCGGCTGAAACTTGAAGGTATATGTTGACGACATGCTGGTCAAAAGCAAAGAAGCATCCCAGCACATTGAGGATCTCTCTGAGAGCTTCACGATGCTCCGAAAATATCGGATGAAGCTCAACCCAACTAAGTGCGCCTTCGGCGTCAATTCTGGGAAGTTTCTGGGCTTCATGGTTTTTCAGCGGGGCATTGAGGCCAATCCACAGAAGATTCAGGCCCTTCAACAAATGGCGCCCCCTGCATCCATCAAAGAGGTCCAGCGCATGACTGGTAGGATCGTGGCCCTCAACCGCTTCGTGGCTCGGTCGGCCGAGAGATGCCTTCCTTTCTTTAAGGCTCTCCGATCAGCCAAGAATTTCCAATGGTCTCCCGAGTGTCAGAAATTGTTCAAGGACCTCAAGAGGTATCTTGACTCTCCACCCCTCCTCAGCAGTCCGAATTCGAGGGAAATGTTGTTTCTGTACTTAGCAGTTTCGAAAGGCGCGATTGGCTCAGTGTTGGTCAGAGAAGAGAACAAGACCCAAAAGCCGATCTATTATGTCAGCAAACTGCTCCGAGACGCTGAGATGAGGTACACCTAGATCGAGAAGTTGGTTTTGGCCCTAGTAACATCGGTTCAGAGGCTGCAACCGTATTTCTAGGCACATTCTGTGACGGTCCTTACCGACCAACCCATCAAAGCGGTGGTCCATCGTCCGGAGACATCAGGGAGAATGGCTAAATGGGCTGTCGAGCTAAGCGAGCATGACATCCGATACCAACCTCACCCGGCCATCAAAGCTCAGGTTCTGGCTGATTTCTTCTCGAATGTACTATCCCAGAGGATGGCTCCACTCCGGACTCCTTTGAGCACCCGAGATCTGACGCCCTGTGGCTGCTCCACATTGACAGATCGTCTAATGCCAATGGCTCCGGCGCTAGCTTAATCCTCACCAGCCCAGAGGGGGCGACCTTCGAGTATGGCATTCACTTCTCCTTCCCAGCCTCCAATAATAAAGCCAAGTATGAAGCTCTGCTCGCTGGACTCCGAATCACCCGTGACCTTAAAGTGAAGAAGTTGAATGCCTTTACTAATCTCAATTGGTAGCCGGTCATGTGCGGGGCGAGTTCGAGGCCCAGGAGCTGAACATGATTTGGTATCTTCAAGAGGTGCAGGACTTACTTTCTCATTTCTCTGAATTTGAAGTCATTCAGATCCCAAGATCCGAGAATGCACGTGCCGATCTATTGTCTCGGTTGGCAACTACATAATTGATGGATTCTGAGCGAAAGTTTCCCCTGGAGATTCTGGAAAAGCCCAGCATTGTGGAGGTTGACCGAGTGATGCAGGTCGAGGTCAAACCATCATGGTTCGATCCCATATTTAAATATCTTAGAGAAGGGTGCATCGCTCCTAGCCGACCGAAAGGAAGCAAGAAGGCTGAAATTGCAGGCCACCCATTATGTGCTGATCAACGATCAACTGTATAAGCGGTCCTTCTCCATGCCGTTGCTTAAGTGCCTTCGTCCATCCGAGGCCAATTATGCCCTTCGGGAAGTGCACGAGGGAATTTGCGGCAACCATCTGGGGAACCGATCCTTATGCCACAAGGTGTTGTGCCAGGGGTATTATTGGCCCACCATGCAAAAGGATGCTAACGATCTTGTCCGAGCTTGCGGCCCTTGTCACATTCTAATGTCCAGAGGCTCCCCTCCGCCAGTTTGGTCCCTATTTCCTCTACTTGGCCCTTTGCTAAGTGGGGTATGGACATCCTTGGCCCTTTTTCCCTCGCCACTGGACAGAGAAAGTTCTCGTTCGTCGCTATTGACTACTTCATCAAGTGAGTCGAGGCCGAGGCAGTTGCCTAGATAATCGAAGCATGGGCCAGGGACTTCATATGGAGATCCATTATTTATCGCTTCGGCCTCCCGCATACCATCATCAACGACAATGGCAAGTAGTTTGATAATCCAAAGTTCTGAGGTTTCTACGATGAGCATGGGAACTGTCATCGCCTCACATCGGTAGGGCATCCGCAAGCCAACGGAGAAGCCGAAGTAACTAACCGGATCCTACTTCAAGGGATCAAGGCTCGGCTTGCCAGAGCCTGAGGTAGATGGGCGGACGAACTTCACCACGTCCTATGGGCCTACTGCACCACCCAAAGAATCCCCACTGGTGAGACCCCATTCCGGATGGCCTTCGGCACGGAATCCGTCATCCCCGTGGAGATAGGGCTCC
Organism: Calamus simplicifolius; assembly: GCA_900491605.1. Lineage (NCBI taxonomy): Eukaryota > Viridiplantae > Streptophyta > Magnoliopsida > Arecales > Arecaceae > Calamus > Calamus simplicifolius. Next base: position 13,612 of record UESW01003124.1, on the reverse strand, counting down.
CTTCTCCGTAGGTGGAGAGCTACTCGGATGAGGCTAACGACGAGCAGCTTTGCACTAATCTTGACCTGGTGAAAGAGATCAGAGAGAAAGCTCGAATTAGAGTAGCTGCATATCAGCAAAGAGTGGCTCGCTATCACGCCTCCAGAGTCAAAGGAAAATCCTTCTCATCCGGCAATCTTATCCTCCGGAAAGCATCCGTCTCCAAACCACTAGAACAAGGAAAGTTGTCTTTGAACTGGGAAGGCCCCTATCAAGTGGCGGAAGTTATCGGACCCGGTACCTACAAGCTCCAGGATTTAAACAAGAAATCTATTCCTCGGACCTGAAATTCAGACAATCTCCGTATATACCATTAGTAGGGTACGCTTTCTATAGACTTGCCCCATTTACAGCTTTGGCATCTTGTTTCTATTATCCACGGCATTATCGTTATAATCATTTTTTTGAAAAGTCGTAATGAAAAATAGATGCTGCTTACCCATTCTCGGCACAACCAAGCTATCTCCTTGAGCAGAAAATCTCTATACCTCGACTGGGCCGAGTCCTGAGCTAAACCTTTGTACCTTGGCTGGGTCGAGTCCTGAGCTAAACCTCCATACCTCGGCTGGGCCGAGTCCTAAGTTAAATATCCATACCTCGGCCAGGTCGAGTCCAATTCCACGAAGCCTCGGTATGGCCGAGCGCTCCCAGTATGGTTGGAAGCTGAGTGATCTGCAAGCCTTGGACCGAGTTCAGGCAGCTTACAAGCCCCGCTGGGCCAAATGGCATAAAAGTCGTGGTGCCACATGGCGCACCGGGATAAGAAAATGCACATCAGAGCACGCCGAGTGCGCCCTCGAGTCATTATGGAAAGAAATCTCCATGTGATCTCGAATCGAGAGTCTTAAATGCTAAAAAATGGCCTACAAATCTTCGAGATATGGACGAGCCTGGGAAATCCCCGATGAAAAAGGCGTCCTCTCCCCCCCCCCCCCAATGAAAGTCGGATGCTTGTCGCCCACGCAAAATCAACTCGCTTTGAAAAAGACAAAACATCGGCAGAGCAATAGAAAGGCACAGAAGTGTTGGCCCAGATGGCAACCCAAGAGGGGGAGGGTGAATTAGGTTCTTAAAAAAATTAATCTTTTAAAAACTATGTGCTTTGGAATAAATGAGATTAAGTGCATGTTAAATATTAAGCACAAATAAAAAGATAGAGCGAGAGAGTCAAAACACGGTAAACACAAGGATTTTATAGTGCGGTGTATCCAACACCTACATCCACTCCCAAGTATCACTTGGGTCCACACTATAATCTACTTGATTACAGCCGAGTTGTTTTACAAGCTCACAATTCAAAACTTATTGTTTCCCCCCGGAATTACAACGAACCCAGCTAGTTTTCTGGGCTCACCAGCACAAAACCCAACCACAAGCTATCCTTAGCTTGTACCGAGGTATACCACCTCCACTAATTTAATCCCTTGATTGAACTAGCCAACAACTATGAAAAATAGAGTTTACAATATAAGACAGCTCCTTAAGTGAGCAAATATGCAATTAAATAAATAAGGGTAAGAAAAGCCTGTTTGAAGCGAATTTGATTTGAGCTTTTCTTCTTTTATTCTTCTTCTTTGAAATGTTGAATCAGGCCTCAGCTCAGATTCTTCACAAAGATTGCAGTTGAGAAGTTGAAAAAATCAGGGCTTTTGCTTTCTTTTTCTTCACTTGGAAAATCCTTCGATTTTGAACTTGAATGCCTTGGATTTCTCTTTGGACTCTCTTGGATTGATTGATGTAAGCTCTAAGTCTTTCCTTTTGATTTCTCTCTCAAGATTTTTGGATTTTTCACAAGATATTTCCTTTTCTTTTTCTATTTTTCCTCTCTATTCCACACTATCAAACGGACGGTTTTTTCCCCTTTTTATAGATCTCCTTAATCCAAGTTTTAGGTGGAAAATATAGCTGTTGGAGATGTTTGGATTCTTCTACACACAAAGAAAATAGCTGTTAGAGGTTAGGTGAAAAAAAAATCTTACCGTTGAAGTACATTATGATAGATGAAAAATCCGTTCCTGACAGGTTGGAGTCGGCTCCAACTTTTTAGGTGTCGGCTCCAAGTCGGGTGTTCAAAAATAGTAAAGAAAAAGTTTGTTGGGGAGTTGGCTCCGAGAAAGGTAAGTGTCGGCTCGTCGCTTTCGGGAGTCGGCTCCGGAAACAGTAAGTGTCGACTCCAGAAAAGTCCATAAAATACACTCTCTGTTCTCAGGTTAGAGTCGGCTCTAGAAACTCAGGTGTCGGCTCCCGAATTCTAGGTGTCGGCTCTAGAAACTGAAACTGAATGCACTTCTCTGTATCTCAGGTTGGAGTCGGCTCCAAAACCTTGGGTGTCAACTTCAGGCCATGCCAAAATCTCATAAACCTTCTGATACGCCTTGGGGTCGGCTCCTGACTATTTGGATGTCGACTCTAGTCTCTGAACTTTGAAAATTTCTTTTAAAACATTGATTCAAAACATGTTTCTTTATTCTTTTTGATTGATCAAACATTTTTAGTCCCTAAAATACTTGTTAAATATGTTAGGAACAAAATGAATATACTCATGTCTTTATTAATCATCAAAATCAATAGTTGGGTCAACAATCTCCCCCTTTTTAATGATTATAAAAACACTGAGTATATGCATGATTAAACAATAAGATTTTCAAATCATATTTCTCAAATATTTATTCCTCATAGGTAAGCTCCCCTGAATGAGGTACCTCCCCATATGATACTCAATTTAACATCTATTCTTTCCTTTTAACAGTAAACTTTTAATGTTTGATACCAATTAAACAGTTATATCAATTTTAACATCTATTCATCCTTTCAATGCATATATGGTAATTAATTAAGCTTAATTGTTCCAATGCATCTACAAATATGCAATTAAATACTCTTCCCTTTTATAACTTTCAATGCATATACGACTATTAATAACTTCTCCCCCTTTTTTGTAATCAACAAAAATGTTACGAAGTTTTAAGTGAAATGACAAAATTGATAGATGCTTCAAAGATCAAATGATATTCATTAAGTATCAAATAAGTTCATTACATCAAAATGTCAAACATTACATCATATTGCAAAAAGAAACTTCATTACATCAAAACTTCATTACATTAAAAAGTAAATCAACAATAACATCAAAGAAACTTCATTACAAAATAATCAAAAGTTAGTTCTAATGAGTCTTTGCAAATCTTCTAATATTCTTCCCATTCCTTCACTCTGAGTTCTTACAAATTCTTTTAGTCTTCTATCAACAAATACACATGCAGTCATAATTTTGTACTGAAGCTCAGCATTGCATCTGGAATAAGTCTCTGAGTCTCCACCAATATCTTTAAGTTCTTCAAAAATGTTCTTGAGATTATTCTTTAAGGATTCAGCGGAGGCTCCAAGTGTAGACTCAATTTTGCCAATTCTTTCATCCAAAGAATAGAGGATCTCTCTCAGGTTCATATTGGCTATCTAGCTCAGATTTCATCTCTTCCTTGTGAGTAGCAAAAATACTTCTAAGCTGTTCTAACTAAATATCGAAAAAACCAATAGATGACTGATCAAAAGTTGAAGGAATCGGTAGAGCTGGAGGTACATTCTGACTGGGCTCTGGTGAGCTGTATCTCACAGATGGTCCTGCCTCAGAAGGGCCAGGCACATTAGTCTCAGCAACACTATCTCCAGTATGACCTTTTCTCTCCCATATTCCATCCATTTTCACAAATCCCATCCTGTGCACAGTGGCTAAGTTATAGTAGTCAGTGTGCCTAAGGTTCTTCGATGGCTCATTCTCAGAAATAGCTACTCCTTGACTTCTAAAAACTAAGGTTAGGATCATCCCATAAGGCAGTGAAGATCTCCTCTTGCCTCCGGCCTCAGCCATATACCATATCATCATTCCAGCAAGATTTATTGACTGACCCATCAAGATACTATCCATGACTACAATGTCTCGCTCTAAGACATACTCAAAACGGCCAGTCTTGGGAAATAGAATCCTACTGCATATGTTATGCAACAGCCTAAGCTCAAGTGGCAATTGGTTTGCCCTAACCTCTTCAAATTCAGTTATTTCTCTTCCTAACATTCTTGATAAAGCAACTGATCTCTCACTGTGAATGTTTGCAACAAATCCAGTGACAAGAATACTTAACAGATTTTCTAAAATTTAAAAAGTAAGATGAATTCTCTTTCCTCTTACTGAACTAACAATTCCACTATCTCCTCTAGATAAATTTAGGTAAAATTCTTTAACAAGAATTGGATAAGTAGGAACATCCAAAGAACAAACTTTATTCCAGCCGAGTTCTTTAATCCGTCTACCAATGTCAAAACCCTCAGCTTCAAAGAAATTGAAATCTACTTTCCTACCCATGGTAATAACTCGCCCAGCAAGAGTATCTACCTGTGGAGAGGAGGGGCCAGGATTATCTAAGGGAGTTGATGAAGAATCATCACTTAGAGTAGGTTCTCGGACGGGATGCCTAGCCGTACGCTTCCTTGTACCAACAGGAGCATCAAAGATCGATCGCCTACGCTTAGGTGCGATAGAAATCTTAGGGAATGGTTGATTTGAAGAGTATTTGGATTTCGGAAGATTGGAGAGGGTTTGGAGAAGATTTGGAGAGGGTTTAGAGAAGATAAAAATTGAGAAGGTGTCAACTCTGCCCAAATAAAGTCAATTTGGGTCCACCAGGTGTCGACTCCCGTAAAGTCGGGTGTCGACTCCAAGTCGCTAACATAGTTAATGCCCAAACTGGAGTCGGCTCCACTTAAGTGGGTGTCGGCTCCAAGGTCAAAGACCGAGAGCGACACAGAAGAGGTGTTGACTCCTCAAATTAAGGTGTCGACTCCACTGACAGTTTCAGAGAAAAATGAATGAGTTTCAAATAGCTAAAACTTGTCAAAATAAGGTCAATAAATTTTTAAAAAAATCTTTGAAATGTGAGGAATCAAATTGCTCAAATAACTAGATAAATTATCCTTAAAATTATGAAAGGAATCTCAAAAAATTGATAGAAAACTAGATAATTATTCCTTAGGGGTTTCAAAGTCATTCCAAAGGATCACAAATCCCTAATTCACCTCTAAGATAACAAAATCTCTCTTCACTCAAAGGTTTTGTAAATATGTCAGCTAATTGTTCTTCAGTACTAACATAATCAAGGCAAATTTTATTGTTAGCTACATGTTCTCTTATAAAATGATATCTAATTTCAATGTGTTTAGTTCTTGAATGTTGGATTGGATTCTTAGTTAAATTGATTGCACTTGTATTATCACATCTAATAGGATTTTTATCAAGTGTTATGCCATAATTTTCAAGTTGTCGCTTAATCCAAAGGATTTGAGCACAGCAACTTCCAGCTGCAACATATTCTGCTTCAGCTGTAGATAATGCAACTGAATTTTGCTTTTTGCTAAACCAAGAGATTAAGTTGCTTCCTAAGAATTGACATGTACCACTCATACTTTTTCTATCTAGTTTACATCCAGCATAGTCAGAGTCAGAATATGCAATTAAGTTTAGTGTTGAATCTCTAGAATACCATAATCCTACATTTTTAGTTCCACTTAGATATCTTAAAATTCTTTTCACAGCAATTAAGTGAGATTCTTTAGGTTCTTATTGAAATCTAGCACATAGACAAACAGCAAACATGATATCTGGTCTACTTGCTGTTAAGTAAAGTAGAGATCCGATCATACCTCTATAGTATTTTTGATCTACCTTCTTACCATCTTCATCTTTATCTGTTGGTCCAGATAGCAACCCAAGAGGGGGGGGGGGTGAATTAGGTTTTTCAAAATTTAAACTCTTTTGAAAATAAACCCCAGCGGAAAAAAAACTTAGATTCACACAGATTAAAACAGAATATGCACAAATAGAGAGTTGAAGATAAAGAGACAATCACGGCAAACAATGAGATTTTATAGTGGTTCGGTGTACCTACACCTACGTCCACTCCCAAGTACCTCTTGGGTCCACACTATAATCAAACTGATTACAGCAGAGTTGTTTTGCAAGCTCACAACTCGAACTTGTTGTTTTCCCGGGTGCACAACGAACCCAGCTGGTTTTCAAGGCTCACCAGCACAAAACCTTACACCACAAGCAATGCTTGCACAAGGCTAACAGCCTCAACTGAATCAATCCCAGATTGACCCAGCAAACAATAATGATTTTACAAACAAAAGCTCCTCCAATGAGCAAATATACAATAATAAACATAAATAAAGAGATAGGAATCAAAGCCTGATTTGCAGATCTTGGTGGCTTCTTCTTCTCTTCTCTTGAATGGATCTTCCTTTAAATGCTCTTGAAGCTCAGAAGATCAGAAAACTAGGGCTTCTTCTTTTCTTGAGATTTCTTCAAATAGAAGCATGAAGGCTTGGAATCTCTCTCTTTTCTTTTGGGGAATCAGTATGATCTTTCCTCTTAATTTCCCTCTTTTCTTTTCTGATGGATCTCAAAGATTTTCTCTATTCTTTTCTTTTTGCCTCTCTTTTCTCTCTTCTTTTTCGGATGCAGCAAACCCTCTTCTTATAGATCGTTAATCCATAAATAGTTTAAACTATCCGTTAGAAACAAGTGTAAGAAGGATTAGATCCATAAATAACAATAGCCGTTGGGATTAAAAAAGATAAAAGTAAAGTTTAGAGTCGTTCTGACAGTTCTGGAGTCGCGTCTGACATTCTGGAGTCGGCTCTAACTTTTCTGGAGTCGGCTCTAACTCGAAAAATTTAATCCGCTCGATCTGGAGTCGTCTCTGACTTTTCTGGGGTCGACACAAAATTCTTCTGGAGTCGACTCAACAGTCCGGGAGTCGACTCTAAGTCTGTGCCATTTTCGGAGTCGACTCTGCGATTCCATGTGTCGACTCTAATGTCTGCAATCTTACCTTGACATTAGATTCGAACCAGAACTTGATTTGTCTTTGATTTTGATTAATAAATCAACTTATAACTGAAAAACTTAATCAAAATCATTAGTAACTTCAAATGTTATACTCAAATAGTTTTGTTAATCATCAAAATCCTCAATTGGGTCAACAATCTCCCCCTTTTTGATGATGACAAAAACTTTGAGTATATGCATTAAAAATTCATTTGAATTAAGAATTATAGACATTGTTAAAGCTTTAGAGACTTCCTAACAGAGAATTTGATGCCAATTTTCAAAATGAATAAAAAATACTTGAATTATAAACATCAATCAAAATGATTTAACTTTTATATAGGAAATTATTAAGCTCCCCCTGCATTGAATAACTCCCCCTATGTAGATAAACTGAATTCTTGATCAAATTGATTAGAATTTATAAATCTCAAAATTTCTCTCCCCTTTTTAGATATGCCATTGAAATCTTATATTCTTTTCTTATATTCTTCATTCTTTTTTTTTATGCATATACAATTTTCTCTCCCCTTTTTTGTTATCAGCAATAAGGTGAATTTAAAAACAATAAAGAATGTTATCAGAGCGAGGTGTTGGTTCATTCAATCATAGAGATGGTAATTGGTTCTCATAGACAAATTTGCAATAAAAGATAATTGTATTTCAATGCAAGATTCATTACATGTGTCAATTCAAGTACATTCCAAAAAAGTACATATTCAAGTATGTAAATTCCTAGATACATGCTAGAAAGTAAAAGCAAGAAATCCTAAGATACAAACTAGGATGAAGGGTATCAAAATCAAACATGCTTGTACACAATTTTCTTTAAATGTCCAATCATTTCCATAATATCATCTTTTTGGTCTTCTTAAACTTTCAAGACAAGCTTCAATTTGAGAGACGGCAAGGTCAATATCTTTCTTCAGTTGACCAGTAGCATGAAGAGACTCAGAACCGTCTGCAATCCCTTCCATCCTTTCAAAAATCTTATGAAGATCAGTGAAAGGATTCACGGAATTGCTAATCCAAAGTAGAAATCATGTCAAGCTTGAAGATATCAATTTCATTTCACTTCTCATATCTGAATCATACTCAGCCAGTAAAGCTCTGAGCTGACCAATTTGCTCCTCAGAAAATCTTTCAGATGCCAATGCTGACTGATGTGGAGGTGAAGGTGAGTGCTCGGTCCAGCCTCTGAGGTCCAGCAGTAGATGGTCCAGCAGATGGTTCAGGAATCTCTCCTCTGACCTCCTCAACTCTAACTTCCTCAGCTCTGGCCTCTTGTCCTCTTTTTATCCAAATTTCCATTTCTTTTCTGAAGCCCATCGGTGAATTGTAGAGACACTATAGTAATCTGTATGCCTTAATTTCTTAGTGGCTCATTATCCATTATAAGCACACCTTGGCTTCTGAAAACTAATGTAAAATCATACCATATGGCAGTGTTGATCTCTTCTTAGTTGCTGCTCTGCCATATAGCCTATCATCATTCCAGCAAGATTAACAGGTCTTCCAGTGAGATGCAGTCCATCAATAAGATGTCTCGCTCCGAGACATATTCAAACCTTCCGATTTTAGGAAAAAATTCTTCCACAAATATTGTGAAGTAATCTGAGTTCCAAATTAAGTTGATTGCCAAGATTTCTCAAACTCAGAAACTTCTCTCCCTAACATCCTTGATAGGGCACCTCCTCTATCTTCATGTTGATATTCAACTAGTCCAATAGTAGGCATTTCCAATAAATTTCCAAGGTTCGGCTGTGATGATACTTTGTTCCTCTTACAACACTCACTAACCTCCCTCTCCTCTACATAAATCATTATAAAATTCTCTCACTAGGGCAGGGTAGTAGGAATATCCAAAGAACAGACCTTCTCCCATCCCATTTCCTTCAACAATCGCCCAATAGCAAAGCCCTCCGAAGCAAAAAATGAAATCTACTTTTCTTCCGGTTGTAATGGCCTTACCAGCTAATTGGTCGACTCGTGGAGAAGATGGTGAGGGTGGAGAGTCATCTTGAGTGGCAGATGAAGAAGATGACGAAGGTTGCCTCCGAATCGGCGCTTCGTCGGAACAGTCGAACCACCAATGATAGCACGCCTTTTGGGAGCCATGGATTCGATTGGAATGAGTAATTGAGAGATTTGAGGGATTTGGAGGGTTTGGAATCGGTTTGGAACGGTTTTGAAAGGTTTAGGAGACGATAGGATCGTTTGGGGTCGACTCCCCTTTTTATTTTGACCTAGTTCCACTTAGAGTCGACTCCCGAAAACGAGGTGTCGGCTCCGAGAATCTGTCAGCGCCCGAATTAGAGTCGGCTCTACAGAAGCCAGAGTCGGCTCTAATTGCCCAGACAGAACATCAAAATAGAAGGTGTCGACTCCACAAACTGCAGGTGTCGACTCCACAATAGTTTCAGAGAAAAAAAATTTCAAGGATCTGAAACTAATCAAATTAATCATCAAACTCTAGATAAGTGTTCCTTAACAATTGGGGAAACAATGAATCAAATTTCTAGATAAATTTCCTTATTGGACATAGAGGATTTTCAAGAAATTAATGAAGTCTAGATAGTTGTTGTCCTTAAGAGTTTCAGAAAATTATTCTAAAGGATCACAAACTCCTAATTCTCCTCTAAGATAGCAAAATCTTTCCTCACTCAAAGGTTTGGTAAAAATATCAGCTAATTGATCATTAGTATTAACATATTCAAGACAAACATCTTTGTTAGTTACATGTTCTCTAATAAAGTGATGTCTAATTTCAATGTGTTTAGTTCTTGAATGTTGAATTGGATTTTAGTTAGATTGATAGCACTAGTATTATCACATTTAATAGGAATTTTATCAAGTGTGATACCATAATCTTCAAGTTGTCGCTTAATCCAAAGGATTTGAGCACAGCAACTTCCAGCTGCAACATACTCTGCCTCAGCAGTGGATAATGCAACCGAATTTTGCTTCTTGCTAAACCAAGAGATTAAGTTACTTCCTAAAAGTTGGCATACCCCACTTGTACTCTTTCTATCTAATTTACAACCAGCATAGTCAGAATCAGAATAAGCAATCAATTTTAAGGTTGAGTCTCTAGAATACCATAATCCTACATTTTTAGTTCCATTTAAGTATCTAAAGATTCTTTTAACAGCAAATAAATGTGATTCCTTAGGATTAGATTGATATCTTGCACATAAGCAAACAGAAAACATGATATCTGGCCTACTTGCAGTTAGGTAAAGAAGTGATCCAATCATACCTCTGTAATGCTTCTGATCTACTTTCTTACCTTCTTCATCCTTGTCCAGCTTGCATGAGGGACTCATTGGCGTACCAAGAGGTTTAGCAGATTCCATACCAAATTTCTTGAGTATTTCCTTTGTGTACTTTGTTTGGTTAATGAAAATCCCGCTTTCTCTTGTTTGATTTGAAGTCCAAGGAAGAAGTTTAGTTCTCCCATCATGCTCATCTCGAATTCTCCCTGCATTAGCTTAGCAAATTCTTGACAAAGGAGATTGTTAGTAGCACCAAATATAATGTCATCAACATAAATTTGAACGATTAATAAATCCTTTTCTTTTCTTTTTAAAAACAAGGTTTTATCAACATTTCCTCTAGAAAATCATTTTCAATTAAAAATTTACTTAATCTATCATACCAAGCTCTAGGTGCTTGCTTTAAACCATAAAGTGCTTTGTGTAGTTTGAAGACGTGGTTTGGAAATTCATGATCTTCAAAACCAGGAGGTTGTTCAACATAAACTTCCTCATTTATAAAACCATTTAGAAATGCACTTTTAACATCCATTTGAAATAAGTTGAAATTCATATGACATGCAAATGCAAGTAGTAGCCTAATGGCTTCTAATCTAGCAACAGGTGCAAAAGTTTCATCAAAATCTATACCTTCTTCTTGATTATATCCTTTTGCAACTAATCTAGCCTTATTTCTAATTACTATGCCATTTTCATCCAATTTATTTCTAAATACCCATTTAGATCCTATTATAGGGTGGTTTTTAGGTCTTCTACTAGGGTCCAAACTTGATTTCTAGTGAATTGGTTTAACTCTTCCTGCATTGCTAACATCCAATAACTATCTTTCTCGGCTTCCTCTATAGTTTTAGGTTCTATATGAGATACAAATGCAAGATGATTATTGATATCTCTCATTGATGATCTAGTCCTTACACCTTGAGATGGATCACCTATGATTAGGTCCTTAGGATGACCATAAGCATATCTCCAATCTCTAGGTAGATCTTTATCATTTGAGCAGTATCAATACCATCATCCTTAGGTGAGTCATCATCCTTAACTTCAGGTTCTTGATCTGAAGATACATTTAATTTTTCAATATCTTTCAATCAAAGATGTATCTTCCTCATCATCAATTTTATCTGAACTTGATGCTAAAGACTCATCAAACACTATATGAATGGATTCTTCTACAACTAAGCTTTCTTATTAAATACTCTATATGCTTTGCTAGATGTAGAATATCCTAGGAAGATACCTTCATCAGACTTTGCATCAAACTTCCCAAGATTATCCTTACCATTGTTATGAATAAAACATTTACAACCAAATGCATGAAAATAACTTAAATTTGGTTTCCTATTGATGCCAAGTTCATAGGGAGTTTTCTTAAGGATAGGTCTAATTAGGATGTAACATGCTGTGTTTATAGCTTCCGCCCAAAAATATTTTGGAAGTTGGCTTTCACATAGCATGGTACGGGCCATGTCTTCTAAAGTCCTATTCTTTCTTTCTACAACTCCATTTTGTTGTGGTGTTCTAGGTGCAGAAAAGTTATGATGTATGCCTTTTTCAAAACAGAATTTTTCAAATAAGTGATTTTCAAATTCAGTTCCATGATCACTTCTAATAGACACTATGGTAGTGTTTTTCTCATTTGTGACTTTCTTAACGAATTTCATGAATATTGAGAAAGTCTCATCTTTGTGAGCCAAAAACATTACCCAAGTGAATCTAGAGTAATCATCTACTATCACTAGACCATATTTCTTTCCTCCTAGACTTGTGGTTCTAGTAGGTCCAAAAAGGTCCATGTGTAGTAGCTCTAGTGGCCTAGTAGTTGAAACAACATTCTTAGATTTGAAAGAAGTTCTTGTTTGTTTTCCAAATTGACATGCATCACATATTCGATTATTTTCAAAATTTAAGCTAGGAATACCTTTAACTAAATCCATTTTCAATAATTTAGAAATTAGGTGTGTGCTTGCATGACCTAATCTACGATGCCATAGCCAACCAATCTCATTCATCTTAGCATTATTAGCAACTAAGCAATGATTACTTGGAGATAAATTACTCAAATCAATTAAGTACACATTGCCATAGCGTTTACCAACAAGAATAATGCTATTATCAATGGGATTAGTAACAGTGCAAACAGAAGCTTCAAAGGAAACTTGAAACCTTTGTCACACAGTTGGCTAATACTTATTAGATTATGTTTAAGTCCATCAACATATAAAACATTATCAATATGAGTAGATGGAGTAATTTGAATCTTACCAATACCCATGATATGGCCTTGACCATTATCACCAAAAGTAACTACTCCACCTCTTTTTGATTCAAGGGTGATGAATTGATCTTTGTCACCCGTCATGTGTCTTGAGCAACCACTATCCAGGTACCATTTTCTTTTCAGTCTGATGGCTGCAAGACACTCCTGCAAAACATTATGTCTTAATTTTAGGTACCCAAGCCTTCTTGGGTCCTTCATGGTTAGATGCATTAAATATTGTTCCTTTGGGAACCCAAATCATCTTTTTTTTTATGTGAAGATTTACACATATATGATTTATGTCCTTTGTTTCCACATTTAAAACAAGTAATGTTTAATGATTTTTCAGCATGTACAAAAATATTTTTCAAAGATTTTTGCTTTTTAAGTGGATTATATCCTAATCCAGCTTTATCAAAAACAGCTTTTGATTTCCAAAATCATATTAAGTTTGATAGAGCTTAGAGTAAATTTATCAACTATAGGCTTAAGTCTATCAACTTCATTTTTCAAACTTTCTTTTTCTTTTATCAAAAGTTCTTTATCAACAACATGCTTTTCATTTTCTAATGATAGTTTTTGCATTTGAGTTTTCAAATCTTTGTTCTTTGAACTTAGGTTTGCAAAATCATCCATTAATTCATAAAAAGCACTATGCAATTCATCAAAAGTGAAGTCATCAAGAAAACTCGACTTACCTCATCATTGTCCGCCATGAAGCATAGATTGGCCATTTCACTCTTTTCTTCTTCTTCGGAACTTTCCGAATCGCTCCATGTGGCCATCATTGCCTTCTTTTTGAACCTCCGGGTGCCTTTCTTTAGTTGAGGGCATTCAGATTTAAAGTGACCCGGCTTCTTGCATTCAAAACAAATAACTTCTTTTCTTTGCCCTTGTCCTCATCTTTTCTTGCAAAGGGCTTTTTCTTTTCAAACTTCTTCTTCTTCATGAATCTTTTAAATTTTCTTGTGATGAGTGCCATGTCCTCATCATCACTTTCATCTTCAGATTCATGAGGCTCTTCCATATATTCAGAAATCTTAAGAGCCATAGTCTCTTCTTCTTTGACTCATCATCATCAACATGTTGCTTAATTTGAAGCTCATGAGTCATCAAGGATCCCAATAGTTCTTCTAGGGGTAGTGTACTTAGATC
>UESW01003123.1:98056-116320 GCA_900491605.1 Calamus simplicifolius | reverse complement strand
ACCAAGAGCAAATCAAGATCTTCCAACCTAGAAGAAAAAGAAGAAAAGCTTCAACCAACATCCAAAAGCCCCAAAGCTAGGAGAATCTGTGCTGAGGCCTGATTCCACACTTCAAAGGAGTTGGAGAAGAGAAGCAAAGAAGCCAAGCCTGCATTCAAGCTTATTTAATCAGGCTTTTCTAAACCTAAGCTTTATTTTGATTATTCTGCTCTAGAGGAGCTGTTTGTATTTAAACTCGATTTATTTTCTTGTGTACTGATTCAATCAGTGGATTGAATCAGTGGAGGTAGTTGTACCTCGTTGTAAGCTTGGGATAGCTTACGTTTTGGGTTCGTTGTGACCCCGTTAAAACAACGAGTTGGGTTTTGTGCTGGTAAGCCCGTGTAAAACCGGCTGGGTTCGTTGTGATCCCGGAAAAACAACAAGTTTGAGTTGTGAGCTTGTAAAACAACTCGGCTGTAATCTAGGGAGATTATAGTGTGGACCCAAGTGAATCTTGGGAGTGGACGTAGGTGCTGGTTGCACCGAACCACTATAAAATTGTGTTTGCCGTGCTCATTTGTCTCTCACTCTATCTCTCTTATATTTCTGTTTGTGCATTGCTTAAGTTAATTTCTCTCACTTGCACATCTTGAGTTAATTGTTTAAAACATTTCAAAAAGTCTTAAATTTTTAAGAACCCAATTCACCCCCCCCCCTCTTGGGTTGCCATCTGGGCCAACAATTGGTATCAGAGCAAGTGCTCATTTAGAATTTGATCTCACGATCAAGGGCTAAAGATCCTTATGGCAACACAAAGTGGTTCATGTTTTGCTGAAGGTCATTCTACGAATAGACCTCCTTTATTTAATGGAACCAACTATTCATATTGGAAAGCTAGAATGAGAATATTCATTCAAGCTTCTGACTATGAATTGTGGGGAGTAATAATAATGGACCTAGTACACCCACACACTAGTAGATGGCACTATTGTTCCTAAGCCCGAAAGGGATTGGAATGATAATGATAGGAGAATGGCACAATTAAATGCTAAAGCCATTAACATTTTGTATTGTTCCTTAGACTCTAATGAATTCAACCGAATCTCAACATGTAATTCCGCAAAAGAAATTTGGGATAGGTTGGAAATAACACATGAAGGAACAAACCAAGTAAAAGAATCAAAGATAAATATTTTGGTTCATAAATATGAATTATTTACCATGGAACAAAATGAAACCATCACATGCATGTTCACTAGATTCACTGATATTGTGAATGGTTTGAAAGTCTTGGAAAAGTTTATACTAACTCTGAGCTTGTTCGCAAAATTCTTAGGTCACTTCCAAGGACTTGGGAAGCCAAGGTGACAGCCATACAAGAAGCCAAAGATCTGAACATCCTACCATTGGAAGAGCTTCTTGGTTCGCTAATGACTCATGAGCTTCAAGTTAAACAACATGTCAATGAGGATGAGTCAAGAAAGAAGAAGACCATCGCCCTCAAGGCTGCAAAAAAGATAGCAGCAGCGATGATGAAGAGGATGATGATGATGAGACTGCCCTCCTTGCAAGGAAATTCAAGAAATTTATGCAAAGAAGGAGGCCCTTCCACAAGAAGAGATTTGTATCAAAAATGGAAGGAGAAAAAGAAAAGGATAAGAAAAAGGAAAAGGACAAAGAGAAAGAGCCCTTAGTATGTTATGAATGTAAAAAGCCAGGGCATTTTAGATATGACTGTCCTTTACTTAAGAAGGCCTATAAGAAAAAGAAAAAGGCCTACATGGCAACTTGGACTGACAGTGAAGAGTCTTCTTCCGAAGAAGAAGAACAAAAAGAAGTTGCAAATGTTTGCTTCATGGCGGACGACAACGAAGAGGTAAGTACCGAAACCCCCGATGATGAATTTACTTTTGATGAAATGTTTGAAGCTTTCAATGAATTGATGATTGATTTCAAGGCTTTGAAAAAGAAACACAAATCTTTGAAAACTGAAAACTTAAATTTAATTAATGAGAAAATGAATTAAATCTTGTAGTTAAAGATTTAAAAGATAAAATGGAAACACTTCTGAAAAGAATGATTGTGTTCATAAGATTGATTTGATAAAATCTGAAAATGAAAATCTAATTAAAGAAAAAGAATCAATCTCTAATGAAAATGATTTTCTAAAAAGATGTTAAAAAGTATAAAGACATTGTTGAGAAATTTACTCTAAGCTCAACTAAACTAAATATGATTTTAGATAGTCAAAAAGCAGTTTTTGACAAAGCAGGTTTAGGGTATAACACATTTAGAAAACAAAAATCATTGAAAAATATTTTTGTAAAAGCTAACCAAAGTAATATTACTTGTTTTAAATGTAATCAAAAAGGACATAAATCTTTTGAGTGCAAAACAATAAGTAATAATGAAAAATTAAACACTAAAGGAAAGAAAATTTGGGTTCCGAAAGGAACAATTTTTATTGCTACTAACCATGAAGGACCCAAGAAAGCTTGGGTACCTAAACATAAAGTTTAAATTATGTTGCAGGAATGTCTTGTAGCCAAAAGATCAAAGAAAAAGTGGTACCTTGATAGTGGCTGCTCAAGACATATGACGGGTGACAAAGATGAATTCATCACCCTGGAAGAAAAGAAAGGTGGAGTTGTTACGTTTGGCGATAACGGTAAAGGTCAAATTATGGGCCTTGGTAAAGTTCGTATAACTCCATCTACATTTATTGATAATGTACTTTATGTTGATGGTTTGAAGCATAATCTAATTAGTATAAGCCAATTATGTGATAAAAACTTTAATGTTTCATTTAAATCTTCTATTGCACTGTAACTAATTCTATTGATAATAGCATTGTATTTACTGGTTATAGACATGGCAATGTTTACTTGGTTGATCTAGAAAAATTATCTTTGAGTGATCATTGCTTGATTGCTGACAATGCTAATATAAATGAAATTAGTTGGTTGTGGCATCGTAGATTAGGTCATGCAAGCACACACCTTATTTCAAAATTAATTAAAATGGATTTAGTTAAAGGCTTACCTAAACTAGATTTTGAAAACAACAAAATATGTGATGCATGTCAATTTGGAAAACAAACTAGAAGTTCTTTCAAATCTAAAAATGTTGTTTCAACTTCTAGGCATTAGAGCTACTTCACATGGACCTTTTTGGACCAACTAGAACCACAAGTCTAGGAGGAAAGAAATATGGTCTAGTGATTGTAGATGATTATTCTAGATATACTTGGGTAATGTTTTTAGCTCACAAAGATGAGACTTTCTCGATATTCCTGAAATTCTTCAAGAAAGTCACAAATGAGAAAAACACTACCATAGTATCTCTAAGAAGTG
Source organism: Calamus simplicifolius (assembly GCA_900491605.1). NCBI lineage: Eukaryota > Viridiplantae > Streptophyta > Magnoliopsida > Arecales > Arecaceae > Calamus > Calamus simplicifolius. Next base: position 112,985 of record UESW01003123.1, on the reverse strand, counting down.
ATCATGGAACTGAATTTGAAAATCACTTATTTGAAAGTTTTGCACTGAAAATGGTTAATCATAATTTTTCAGCCCCTAGGACTCCACAGCAAAATGGTGTAGTTGAAAGAAAAATAGGACTCTAGAAGACATGGCCCGTACCATGCTATGCGAAAGTAACCTACCAAAGTACTTTTGGGCGGAAGCTATTAACACAGCATGCTACATCTTAAATCGAGCCCTAATAAGACCAATCTTAAAGAAAACACCTTATGAATTATGGAATGAAAGAAAACCCAATATAAAATACTTTCATGCATTTGGATGTAAATGTTTTATTCATAATAATGGTAAAAACAATTTAGGAAAATTTGATGCTAAATCTGATGAAGGAATCTTTTTAGGATATTCAACAACTAGTAAAGCTTATAGAGTATTTAACAAGAAAACCTTAGTAGTTGAAGAATCCATTCATATAGTTTTCGATGAGTCTTTAGCATCTAGTTCTGAAAAGCTTGATGATGAGGAAGATACAAACATAATTGAAAAAGATCTTGAAAAACTTAATATTGAAGTATCTTCAGATCATGAGCAAGAAGCTAAAGATGATGATTCACATAAGGACGATGATGTCAATATTGATCATAATGATATAGATCTTCCAAGAGACTGGAGATATGCTCATAGTCATCCCAAGGAATTGATTATAGGTGATCCATCTCAAGGAATAAGAACTAGATCATATATGAGAAATATTAGTAATCATCTTGCATTTGTATCACAAATTGAACCTAAAACTATTGAAGAAGCTGAAAAAGATAATAATTGGATGTTAGCAATGCAAGAAGAATTAAATCAATTTACAGAAATAATGTATGGACTTTAGTTGAAAGACCTAAAAATCATTCAGTAATAGGATCAAAATGGAGAAATAAACTAGATGAAAATGGCATAGTAATTAGAAACAAAGCTAGATTAGTTGCAAAAGGATATAATCAAGAGGAAGGTATTGATTTTGATGAAACCTTTGCACCAGTAGCTAGATTAGAAGCCATTAGACTTTTACTTGCATTTGCATGTCATATGAATTTTAACTTATTTCAAATGGATGTTAAAAGCGCATTTTTAAATGGATTTATAAATGAAGAAGTTTATGTAGAACAACCACCAGGTTTTGAAGATCACGAATTTTCAAATCACGTTTTAAATTGCACAAAGCTTTATATGGTTTGAAACAAGCACCTAGAGCTTGGTATGATAGGCTAAGTAAATTTTTAATTGAAAATGATTTCACAAGAGGAAATGTAGATAAAACATTATTTTTGAAAAGAAAAAGTAAAGATTTACTTGTAGTACAAATATACGTTGATGACATTATTTTTGGTGCTACTAACGATTCTCTATGTCAAGAATTTGCAAGTTGATGCAGGGAGAATTCGAGATGAGCATGATGGGAGAACTCAACTTCTTCCTTGGACTCCAAATCAAACAAAGCAAAGAGGGAATCTTCATCAACCAAACAAAATACACAAGAGAAATCCTAAAAAAGTTTGGTATGGAATCAATGAAACCCCTCGGAACACCAATGAGTCCTTCATGCAAGCTAGACAAAGATGAAGAAGGTAAAAAGGTTGATCAAAAGTATTATCGAGGTATTATCGGATCCCTTCTTTATTTAACCGCAAGTAGACCAGATATTATGTTTTCTGTATGTTTATGTGCTAGATTTCAATCAGAACCTAAAGAATCACACTTAATAGCTGTTAAAAGAATATTAAGATATCTAAATGGAACAAAAAATGTAGGTTTATGGTATTCTAGAGACTCAACATTAAACCTAATTGCATACTCAGATTCTGATTATGCTGGATGTAAATTAGATAGAAAAAGCACAAGTGGTGCATGCCAATTCTTAGGAAGTAACTTAATCTCATGGTTTAGCAAAAAGCAAAATTCAGTTGCATTATCAACTACTGAAGCTGAATATGTAGCGGCTGGAAGTTGCTGTGCGCAAATCCTATGGATTAAGCGACAACTTGAAGACTATGGTATCACACTTAATAAGACACCCATAAAATGTGATAATACAAGCGCAATCAATTTAACTAAAAATCCAATTCAACATTCAAGGACAAAACACATAGAAATTAGATATCACTTTATAAGAGAACATGTAACTAATGAAGAAATTTGTCTTGAATATGTTAACACTGAAGAACAATTAGCTGATATTTTTACAAAACCTTTAAGCGAAGAAAGATTTTGTTATCTTAGAGGAGAATTAGGGATTTGTGATCCTTTGGAATAGATTTTGAAACCCCTAAGGAAATGTATCTAGAGTTCTTTCAATTTCTCAAAATCTTAAGGAAATTTTATCTAGAACTCATATCAATTTGATCTCTCAAAATCCATGATTTTTAATCATACTCAAAGATCAAATTCCGGACTCATTTCAGATTCTCTGAATCTTAATCTTTTTTTTCTCTGAAATGGTCTCGGAGCCGACTCGGACAGTATCGGAGTCGACCCCTGTTTCTATTGAAACTCGGGAGCCGACCCCCGCTCTGCGCGAGTCGACTCGATTTCGGGTCCGTGCTCTGTGACTACTCGGGAGCCGACTCCACGCTTTGCGCGAGTCGACTCGACGTGGTCCCAGTTTGATTATCTAGGGCACGAGTCGACCCCACGGACATTTCAATCATTTCAATCATTCCAAACTCTTTCCAAAGCTTTCCCAAACCCTCCAAAACTCCAAAAACCTCTGATTATTCACTCCATCTAGATCTATGGCACCTAAAACCCGTGGAGCTAGCAGTAGTGGCGCCGGATTGAAGAGGAAACGGACCGTTCGACGACCCGTCCGCGAGCCGTCTCCGGATTCGTCCTCTACCCCTTCTCCGAGTGATTCTCCTGCTCCAGCTACCACTCTTCAGGTAGATCACCTTGCCAGTAGAGTTATCACAACAGGTAGAAAGGTTGATTTTGAGTTATTTGAGAATGAAGGTTTTATAATAGGTAGACAGTTGATTGAGATGGGACTTGAGAAAATGTGTTCACTGGATTGTCCCACGTACCCTGCTCTAGTTAAGGAGTTTTACAAAAATTTGACCAGAGGAGATGATGGTTTAGTGAGCGTAGTGAGAGGCATTGGACTGAACATCACTGCCACTATTCTATCTAGATTGTTAATTTACCCCTGTCTGGACCATCCACTTTGCCCCAGAGGATAGATCGCCAGCCCTCACAAGATTATTGAACAGAAATTTTGAGGGATTTGAAGAAGTTTTGCAAGTCAATTGCCTTTGGAGCTGAGATTACTTCACAACATCTGCAGTAGAATTTTGTTTCCCAAGACTGGCAGATTCGACTATGTATCTGAGAGAGATATTTTTATTATGGATGCTGTTGTTTCTGGGAAGCCTATTAATCTGCCTCGGATGATCATTTGGTACATTGCTGATTGTGGTGGGAAGAAGAAGTCAAGTTTGCCCTATGGCATGGTTCTAACGAAGTTATTTCAAAGCCAAGGGATTGCATTTGGTGATAGTGAGCCGAAAAAGGAATTAAGGCATACTGATTTTTACTCTTTGGCTACTATTCATCGAATGGGTTTGTTAAGAGGAATGGAAGTTGGGAGAGGAAGAATATTGCAGAGGACAGAGCTATAGATGCTGAGGCCCCCAGACCTTCTGTGAGACATTCATCACCTGAGCCTCCTCAGAGCTCTTCTGTTCCAGATTCTGTTCCAGCCCCTGCCCCTGCTTCTATTGCTCCTGCTCAGACTTCTACTTTATCATCTGTTAGCTTTTCTGATGTACAGTTAGATCAGCTTAGATCCTTATTCAAATCTGAGATAAGTGAGCATGAAAATAGACTGAAAAATGAATTTGATGAAAAGTTTATGAATTTGAAAGAAGCCTTGTATTCACTTAGTGATCGGGTTGCATCGATTGAATCTACTCTTAGTTCATCCACCAGCTCCTTAAGTGAAGACTTGAAGAATATTTTTGGAGAACTTAAGGATATCTGCGGTGACTCAGAGACCTATTCCCAGTGCAACGCCGAGCTTCAGGATAAGATTACACTGCTTGTACTTTTGTAGATAATAAGCTTAAAGATTATGTTAGACTACAATGTGAAGGAATGAAGCAGATAGTTGATCATTTGAATAGGATTACAAGAAGAAACTTTTGATATTTTTAATGTAATCTCATTTTGATGTAATGAAGTCAAGTTTACTTTCAATGTAATGAGTATGTTTACATTTTCATGTAATATCATTTTGAAGTAATGAGAAAGTTTGATGCATTACTTATGTCATTTCAATTGTAAGTATCTTTGAATATCTTGAATGATTATCCTCAATTGATAATTTGAATGGTAAAAGATAAAGAATGATATTGATATAAGCAGTTAATCGATTTTCCTAACCTTTTTGTTGATTACAAAAAAGGGGGAGAGATTTTATTTAATCGTATATGCTTTCAATACAATTAAAGTTAAAATTTTAATTTGAAAGAGGGAGAGATAATTTGAATATTAAAGGAGGAGAGTTAATTTAAGTAAAAGGGAGAGATAACCAAGTTATCATTATGCTTAATGTTTGAAAAGGGAAAAATTATTTGCTTGAACTTAACAATTGAAAATTTTGAATGAATTACAAAATTGAGTTTCATAGGGGGAGCTATCTCATTTAGGGGGAGCCTCTCAATGAACATAAAAATTGATTTTGGTATCGAAAATTTTTCAATACAAACATGCATATACTCAATGTTTTTGTCATCATCAAAAAGGGGGAGATTGTTGAGAAATTTGGGAAATTGTATTTACCCCAACTTTATTGATTTTGATGATTTCCAAAAGCCATGAGTATTTTAAAGGAAATAATGAGTTTATTAATCAAAAACCTTGAGCTTATTCAAAATGAAAGCAATGGACTCTCAATGTTTAAATTCACTGAGTTTTGAATCAATTTGAAAAAGAAGTTTCAAGCTCTATATTTAAGATTTCAAAAAGGAATTTTTACATGTTATATTTCAATCAATGATTTCTTGAAACATGTCTTGAATTCATGCTTAATGTCATATTTATTGTATTCAAGTCAAAATATCATTTAAAATTATTCTGGGACGAATTTCAAAGTCAATCAGAAAAATATCTGATTTTTGATACGTTCCGGAGCCGACTCTAGAGTTTCAGAGTCGACTCCTGTAAGTACAGAGATTTCTGATTTTCTCGAGTCGACCCTTGGATTTCAAGAGTCGACCCCTGACTCTGTGCGAGCCGACTCCTGTCTGTGCGAGTCGACTCCGCTCAAACAACAGAAACCATGTTTTTTGAGCACTTCTCGAGTCGACTCCCCATTTTCTTCGAGTCGACCCCGACTTCGGGAGCCGACACTTTGGTTTTTCGCGAGTCGACCCTCTAACGTTTAAAATGTTTCTATTTTTAGTAATCGACTTCGAGCCGACTCCCACAAAGCTCGAGTCGACTCCGCGAAATCTGGGCGCGATTTTTCACGATGACACATCAGCCCCAACGGTAAGATTTTCAAATAACGGCTATATTTCTGTGTTTCTAACGGATATATTTTTGCAGAATCTATAAATAGAGGAGCTCTTTTCAAATCAAAAAAGAAATAGAGTGGTGAAAAGAGAGAAAAGAAAATCTTTCAAAAAGAGGGAAAAACAGAGCTTTATTGGAAAAATCATTTGAGTCAAGAAAAGAGATTCAAAAGGAGTGAAATCAAAGAGAGAGATTCGTGTGCTCCTGAGCTACAATCTACAAAAAGTTCAAGAGGAGATCCCAAAGCAACCAAGAGCAAATCAAGATCTTCCAACCTAGAAGAAAAAGAAGAAAAGCTTCAACCAACTCCAAAAGCCCCAAAGCTAGGAGAATCTGTGCTGAGGCCTGATTCCACACTTCAAAGGAGTTGGAGAAGAGAAGCAAAGAAGCCAAGCCTGCATTCAAGCAATTTAATCAGGCTTTTCTAAACCTAAGCTTTATTTTGATATTCTGCTCTAGAGGAGCTGTTTGTATTTAAACTCTGATTTATTTTCTTGTGTACTGATTCAATCAGTGGATTGAATCAGTGGAGGTAGTTGTACCTCGTTGTAAGCTTGGGATAGCTTACGTTTTGGGTTCGTTGTGACCCGTTAAAAACAACGAGTTGGGTTTTGTGCTGGTAAGCCCGTGTAAAACCGGCTGGGTTCGTTGTGATCCCGGAAAAACAACAAGTTTGAGTTGTGAGCTTGTAAAACAACTCGGCTGTAATCTAGGGAGATTATAGTGTGGACCCAAGTGAATCTTGGGAGTGGACGTAGGTGCTGGTTGCACCGAACCACTATAAAACTTGTGTTTGCCGTGCTCATTTGTCTCTCACTCTATCTCTCTTATATTTCTGTTTGTGCATTGCTTATAAGTTAATTTCTCTCACTTGCACATCTTGAGTTAATTTGTTAAAACATTTCAAAAAGTCTTAAATTTTAAGAACCCAATTCACCCCCCCCCTCTTGGGTTGCCATCTGGGCCAACAACCCATGAACTGACCATGAACAACATCAAGAGGAAGAAGTCAAAAAGAAAAGAACCATTGCCCTAAAGGCTGCAAAAAGGGAACAATCAACAGTGAAAAAGAAGAGGAAGATGATGACAGCTCTCCTAGCTAAGAAATTTAAGAAATTTATGCAAAGGAGACCCTTCCATAAGAAAAGTATGGAATAAAGTTGGAAGGAGAAAGAGAAAAAGAAAGGGATAAGGATAAAGAAAAAGAACCCTTGACATGTTATGAATGTAAAAAGCCGAGGCATTTTCGATCTGAATGTCCTAACTAAGAAAGGTTACAAGAAGAAGAAGAAGCCTATGTTGCAACTTGGAGTGACAGTGAAGAGTCTTCATCTGAAGAAGAACAAAAAGATATTGCAAACATTTGCTTCATGGCAAACAACGACAACGAGGTAAGTTCTGAAACCCCCTGTGATGATTTCACTTTTGATGAGTTATATGATGCTTTCAATGAACTAGTCAATGATTTCAAAAGTTTGAGAATTAAAAACAAATCTTTGAAAAATGAAAATCTAAATCTTGTCAAAGAAAAGGATAAACTAACTCATGAAGTTGAAAAACTGAAATCTGAAAATAAAATTTTATAAAAGAAAACAATTTCCAATGAAAATGTTAGTTTAAAGAAAGAAATTGATAAATATAAAATATTGTTGATAAATTTATATATAGTTCTGAAAAATTGAATTTGCTATTAAGTAATCAAAGAGCTGTATTTGATAAAGTTGGATTAGGTTATAGGCCTAACATGAAACAAAAGTTTGTTAAAAAATTCTTTATAAAGGAACAAGTTAAAAATGTTTCATATTATTGCTATAACAAAAAAGAACATAAAGCTTATGAATGCAATTTTAGAAAAATAAATAAGAATTTGAATATTAAAGGTAAGAAAATATGGGTTCCTAAAGGAATAATTTTTATTGCGACTAACCATGAAGGACCCAAAAAGCTTGGGTACCTAAACATAAGATTTGATTATCTTGCAGGAGTGTCTTGCGGCCAAAGGATCAAAACAAAAGTAGTATCTTGATAGTGGCTGCTCAAGGCACATGATGGGTGACAAAGATTAATTCATCACCCTTGAAGATAAAAGAGGAGGAGTTGTTACTTTTGGAGATAATGGCAAAGGTCAAATTATGGGATTTGGTAAAATTCAAATAACTCCATCCACTTTTATAGAAAATATTTTATATGTTGTTGGTTTAAAGCATAATCTAATTAGCATTAGCCAATTATGTGATAAAGGTTTCAAAGTTTCCTTTGAAGCTTCTATTTGCACTGTTTCTAATCCCATAGACAATAGCATTATATTTGTTGGTAATAGAAATGGCAATGTATACTTAATTGATTTAGACAATTTGTCTACTAGTAACCATTGCTTAATTGCTGATAATGCTAAAGTAAATGAGATTGGATGGCTATGGCATCGTAGATTAGGTCATGCAAGCACACACCTAATTTCAAAATTAATAAGAATGGATTTAGTTAAAGGACTTCCAAAACTAGATTTTGAAAATAATAGAATTGTGATGCATGTCATTTGGAAAACAAACTAGAAATTCTTTCAAATCTAAAAATATTGTTTCTAAAATGTCAATTTGGAAAATAAACTAGAAATTCTTTCAAATCTAAAAATATTGTTTCTACTTCTAGGCCACTAGAGCTACTTCACATGGACCTTTTTGGACCTACTAGAACCACTAGTATAGGAGGAAAGAAATATGGTCTTGTGATAGTAGATGATTATTCTAGATTCACTTGGATATTATTTTTGGCTCACAAGGATGAGACTTTCTCGATATTTCTGAAATTCTTCAAGAAAGTCACAAATGAGAAAAATAACGCCATAGTGTCTCTTAGAAGTGATCATGGCACAGAATTTAAAAATCATCAATTTAAAAATTTTGTATTGAAAATGACATTCATCATAATTTTTCTGCACCTAGAACGCCACAACAAAACGGAGTCGTAGAAAGAAAGAATAGGACTTTAGAAGACATGGCCCATACTATGCTATGTGAAAGCCAACTTCCAAAATACTTCTGGGCGGAAGCTATAAACACGGCATGTTACATCCTTAATAGAGCTTTAATTAGGCAATTTTTAAGAAAACTCCCTATGAACTATGGCATAATAGAAAACCTAACATTAGTTATTTTCATGCATTTGGTTGTAGATGTTTTATTCATAATAATGGTAAGACAATCTTGGGAAGTTTGATGCAAAATCTAATGAAGGCATATTTTTAGGTTATTCAACATCTAGTAAAGCATATAGAGTATTTAACAAGAAATATTTAATTGTAGAAGAATCAATTCATGTAGTATTTGATGAATCTTTAGCATCAAGTTCTGAAAAGATCGATGATGAGAAGATACAATTTTGCTTGAAAGAGATATTGAAAAGTTGAATATAGATGTATCTTCAGATCATGAACAAGAATCTAAAGATGATGACTCACCTAGGAATGATGTTATTGATACTACTCGCAATGATGTAGATCTGCCTAGAGATTGAGATATGCTTATGGTCATCCTAAGGATTTAATCATAGGTGATCCATCTCAAGGAGTAAGAACTAGATCATCAATGAGAAACATCAATAATCATCTTGCATTTGTATCTCACATAGAACCTAAAACTATTGAAGAAGCTGAAAAAGATAATAATTGGATGTTAGCTATGCAAGAGGAATTAAATCAATTTACTAGGAATAATGTATGGTCCTTAGTTGATAGACCCAAAGGTCATTCTGTTATAGGATCTAAATGGGTATTTAGAAATAAATTAAATGAAAATGGCATTGTAATTAGAAATAAAGCTAGATTAGTTGCTAAAGGATATAATCAAGAAGAAGGAATTGATTTTGATGAAACCTTTGCACCTATAGCTAGATTAGAAGCAATTAGACTACTACTTGCATTTGCATGTCATATGAATATTAACTTATTTCAAATGGATGTTAAAAGTGCATTTTTAAATGGTTTTATAAATGAAGAAGTTTATATAGAACAACCCCCAGGTTTTGAAGATCATGAATTTTCAAACCATATTTTTAAATTACACAAAGCACTATATGGTTTAAAAAAGCACCTAGAGCTTGGTATGATAGATTAAGCAAATTTCTAATTGAAAATAATTTTTCCAGAGGAAATGTTGATAAAACCCTATTTTTAAAAAGAAAGGATAAAGATTTATTAGTAGTACAAATTTATGTAGATGATATTGTATTCGGTGCTACTAACAATCTTTTGTGTCAAGAATTTGCTAAGTTAATGCAAAGTGAATTCGAGATGAGCATGATGGGAGAACTTAACTTCTTCCTTGGACTCCAAATCAAACAAGAAAGAGAGGGAATCTTCATCAACCAAACAAAGTACACAAAAGAAATTCTCAAGAAGTTTGGTATGGAACAAGTCAAACCTCTCGGAACACCAATGAGTCCTTCATGCAAGTTAGATAAAGATGAAGATGGTAAGCCTGTTGATCAAAAATATTAGAGGTATGATCGGTTCATTACTTTATTTAACAGCTAGTAGACCAGATATCATGTTTGCAGTATGCTTATGTGCACGATATCAATCTGAACCTAAAGAATCTCACTTAATTGCAGTAAAAAGAATACTTAGATATCTAAATGGAACTAAAAATGTAGGATTATGGTATTCTAGAGACTCAATATTAAATTTGATTGCTTATACTGTTCTGATTATGCTGGTTGTAAATTAGATAGAAAGAGTACAAGTGGTGCATGCCAATTTTTAGGAAGTAACTTAATCTCTTGGTTTAGCAAAAAGCAAAATTCGATTGCATTATCAACTGCTGAGGCAGAATATATTGCAGTTGGAAGTTACTGTGCTCAAGTCCTTTGGATTAAGCGACAACTTGAAGATTATGGTATAACACTTGATAAAACATGAATTAGATGTGATAACACTAGTGCAATCAATTTAACTAAGAATCCAATCCAACATTCAAGAACTAAACACATTGAAATTAGATATCATTTTATTAGAGAACATGTAGCTAATAATGACATTTGTTTTGATTATGTTTGTACTGATGAACAATTAGCTGATATTTTTACAAAACCCCTAAGCGAAGAAAGATTTTGTTATCTTAGAGGAGAATTAGGAGTTTGTGATCCATTGGAATGAATTTTAAATCTCGTAGGAATGATTATCTAGAATTTAATCATTTTCTGATAATTTTAAGGATTATTTATCTAGATATTTGAACCCCTTGATTCATCACATTCCAAAGATGATTTAGCCAAAATTTGATGTCAATCTGGACAAGTTTCAGATCCTTTGAAATTTTTTTTCTGAAACTATCTTGAGCCGACTCCTCTGGTATCGGAGTCGACTCCAGTTTTGTCTGAGACTTTGGAGCTGACACTTGCTTTTCCAGAGTCGACTCCACTTCGGGCGCTGACTGTGTTAGCGACCTAGAGCCAACACCTCGTTTTGTGGGAGTCGACTCCAAGTGGTCCCAGATTGACTATTTAGGGCAGAGTCGACACCTCTCCTTTTCTAAATCAACTCCTAACGATTCTAAACTCTTCCAAACCCATCCTAAAACCCCAAATCTCTCAAATTAGCCTCTCCATAGAACTCAATGGCACCCAAGTGTAGAGGATCATTGTTTGGAGAAAGAGTGACGACGGCGAAGCGTACGGCAAGGTGTCCGGTGCGTGAACCTTCTCCGGAGTCATCCTCCAGCTCAACCGCATCCACTCCTAGTGCTATTCCTAGCCCCTCCTCACCACAAATTGATACCCTTGCCGGCCGAATCATTACTATGGGAAGGAAAGTGGATTTTGATTTTTTTCGAGGCCGAGGGTTTTGCTATTGGGCGACAAATCAAGGAGCTCGGTTGGGAAAAGGTATGTTCCTTAGATGTTCCCACATATCCGGCTCTAGTCAAGGAATTTTATTTCAATTTGTCAAGAGGAGATGGAGGATTGGTCAGTATGGTTAGAGGAAGAAGAATTCATCTCACATCCGAAATTTTAGGAAATCTTTTGGAAATCTATGTTGTAGGATTAATTGCTAACTGTCACAATGACCAGGCTGGTGCTTTGTCAAGGATGTTAGGAAGAGATTTCACTGAGTTTGAGGAAGTAAGGGCAAATCAGCTGCCCCTTGAACTTAGACTTTTACATAATATATGTGGTAGGATCCTATTTCCTAAAACTGGCAGGTTTGAGTATGTCTCAGAGCGAGACATAGTGATTATGGACTGTGTTTTGACGGGTCAGCCAATTAACCTAGCAGGAATGATATTTGGTACATGGCTGAGGATGAGAACAAGAAAAGATCGACCTTGCCCTATGGAATGATCCTGACCATGGCATTCAAAAGTCAAGGAGTTGTTATTTCTGATAGTGAGCCAATGAAAAACCTTAGGCACACTGATTATTACAGCATGGCTACAGTGCATAGGATGGGATTCGTGAAGGTGGATGGCAGATGGGAAAGAAAAGGTCATCTGGATGAGAGAGCAGCCGATATTGGAGCCACTGCACCATCAGGGGCAGGTCCATCAGTGAGGCATCCATCACCAGAGCCTAGCAGACCATCACCACCACCAGCACCTACTCCAGTTCCTGCACCTGTACCATTGCCTGTTCCTACTGCTGGTTTTTCTAGTGTTCAGTTAGAGCAACTTAAGGAGTTATTTGGTATTCATAAAGAAGAGATGAAGACTGAGTTAGACAATAGTCTTATGAACTTGAGGGAAATGTTCTATTCCTTGGATGATAAAGTGAGCAAGATTGAATCTACCCTTAGATCTTTTTCGGAAGCTTTGAAGACTGATCTCATGCATATATTTGAGGAGCTCAAAGAAATTAGAGGATATTCTGATATATATTTTAAATGCAATGCAGAATTACAGGAGAAAATCACAGTGGCATCTGCATTCTTTGACAAAATATTAAATGAATTTATCAGGGTTCAAAGTGATGGAATAGAAAAAATCTTAGAAGAACTCAAGAAACGTCTTAGAATTTGATGCTTTTAGCTTTTGTTGTTTGATTTACCTTTTGTTGTACTGAAGTTTACTTTGAATCTTTAATGTAATGAAGTTTTCTTTTAATGTAATTAGAATTTGATGTTTAGGTTAATATATTTTGATAGTTTTAATGTAATGGAAGCAACATTTTGTTATAGTTGAATGATGTATGAAAGCAATTATGATGTAATGTTTTGATACCTTAATGAATATCATATTTGCTATCTTTAAACTTTGATGTTGAGTAACTTGGATTGAATTTTGATTCACTTAATGTTTAATGCATTAATCTATACTATTTGCAACTTCTTAACCTTTTTGTTGATTACAAAAAAGGGGAGAAGTAAATGATATTTGTATATGTATAAAAGTTATAATTGAATGTACAATGGGGAGAAATAAAGAGAATGACACTTAAGAATAATACTTCAATGATACACTTTGATCAAATGAGTTTAAGATATGTATGAAGATTCAATGAACTTAACAATGCACAAATTTAGGGGGAGCTATCACATTAAGGGGAAGCTTAACCTTAAAATGTATAAATCTTAAATGCATAAGTTTTGATAATTATGCATATACTCAATGTTTTTGTCATCGTAAAAAGGGGGAGATTGTTGGAGAAATTATTAAGAAATTATTTACCCAATTATTGATTTTGATGATTAACAAAAGTCATAAGTATATTCATTGTGTTTTTGATAAATTTGATAAGTGTTTCAGGTATTAAGATTGGTTGTTTATTCAAATAACACTTAGGAATCCGTTTTGAACCAAGTTTAAATAGAATTTACTTAAGTTCAGAACTTGGAGCCGACACCTAGAACCTTTATGGCCGACTCCAGAGTGTATCAGAGTAGTTATATATTTTTGGCACGTTTCAGAGCCGACACCTAGAGTTTTGGAGCCGACACCTGAGGTTTCAGAGCCGACATATGAATAGGTGGAGTCGACTCCAACCTGAGATACAGAAAAAATGTTTTCTGCTTCAGAAGTCGGAGTCAATACATGGATTTCGGGAGCCGACTCTAACTTGAGAATAGAGACTTGGTTTTTTGAGCATTTCCAGGAGTCGACACATTAGTTTTCGGGAGCCGACTCTAGTCTGAGGGGAGTTGACACTTTGTAAAGTCGGAGCCGACTCCTCATCGAATCAACTTTTTGCTATTTATGGAAATATGATCTGGAGTCGACACATGAAAAGTTGGAGCCGACTTCAATCGGTCAGAAACGATTTTCAAAAGTGTCAGCTCAGCTCTAACGGCAACTTTTCTTCACCTAACCCCCAACGGATCTATTTCTTTGCGTAAGGAAGCAATCCACCTACTCTGTAACGGCTATTTTCTCACCTAATCTCTATATAAAGAAGGGATTTGTCCATTTGAAAAGAGAGAGCAGAAATTCAAGAAAATAGCGAAAAAATCGAGAGAAATTTGAAAAGAAATAGGGAAAGAAAAATCTTTGAGTCCATGCTCATTCCAAGAGAGATTCAAGAATAATTCAAAAGCTTCAAATAGTTCAAATTCGAAGGATTTTCAAAGAAGAAAAGGAGAAAAGCCAAGAAGCCCTAATTCCTCAAGTTCTCTTCCAAGCCTAGTCTTCAAGAATCAGAGCTACATCTTGATTCAACAAATCAAAAGAGAGGAGGAAAAGAAGAAAAGCTCACATTAATCTTGCTTCAATCAGGCTTTTCAACCTTTATTCATTTATATTGCTTATTTGCTCATTTAAGGAGCTTTAAATTTGCTGTAAAATTTATTGAATTGTTGTTTGCTAATTCAATGAGGGGATTGAATTAGTTGAGGTTGTTAACTTTGGGTAGGCTAAGTGTAGCTTCATTGGGTTTTGTGCTGTGAACCTAGGAAAACCAGTGGTTTGTTGTGATCCCATGGCAGGCTAAGTATAGCTTACATTGGGTTTTGTGCTGGTGAACCTGGGAAAACAGCTGGGTTTGTTGTGATCCCGTGTAAAATAACAAATTAGAGTTGTGAGATTGTAAAACAACTCAACTGTAATCTGGTGATTATAGTGTGGACCCAAGAGTTGCTTGGGAGTGGACGTAGGTGTTGGTTACACCGAACCACTATAAATTTCTTGTGTTTGTCGTGCTTGCTTCTATCTCTCTCTCATTGTGCTTTCATTGTTGCATTAATTTGCTAGTTAACTTAATTGTTTTAAGTTTTAATTGTTAAATTTTTTAAAGAACCCAATTCACCCTTCTCTTGGGTTGCCATCTGGGCCAACAGGCCTACTTTAACTACTTAACAGCAGACTCGTGGGTAAGGCCCACCATCCTGTCCTGTTGGGGAAGCCCAAAAACAGACCCCAGTATTGACCATCTATGCTGCGAAGTTTCTTAGAACCCCGGTGAG
>UESW01003123.1:0-94254 GCA_900491605.1 Calamus simplicifolius | reverse complement strand
ATTAACCTTAATTAGTTGTGCCCAAGAAATAATTTAGTTATATATTTATTAATACTAATATAGTTTTATTTTTTGGTTTCATTTAATGATTTACCAGACTTTGTATAAGTCGGTCAAAAATGAGCGGGACTCGCTCATGGATGTATGCAAGGATAAAAGATGGCTTGCTGAATCCAGATTTTCTGAATGGATTGGAAGAATTTATCGCATTTGCATGTAGCCAACCTGAATGGATGGATGGGCCTAGGATTAGGTGCCCATGCAACTTCCACAGGTGTCAGAATAAAGCCTACAGAGATGTGGAAACTGTTAAGGTGCATTTGTGTAAGAAGGGTTTTGTTCCTGATTACTATGTTTGGTACTGTCATGGTGAACCAGAGGATATTCCAGCAGTTGTTATAGGCCAACAAGAGTCAATTCCCGTAGATGAACCATTTGTGAATTTAAACACATATGAACAAATGGTTATGAATGCATCGGGTAATGACTTCAATCAGAATACATTTATGGAAGAACCAAATCCAGAAGCACAACAATTTTACGATATGTTGCGTGCTGCCAATCAAGAATTGTATCCTGGGTGTGAGGGTCATTCCCAGTTCTCTACAGCTGCTCGAATGTTGAATATTAAGGCAGAACATCGATTATCAGAAAAGGCGTTCAATTCTGTAGCTGAGTTAATCAAAGAAATTCTGCCAAATGATAATGTTGCCGCAGACAGTTTTTACGCAACAAAGAAGTTGTTGCGTGGGCTTGGGCTCCCAGTTAATAAGATCGATTGTTGCTTGAACAATTGTATGATATTTTGGGGTGAAGACTCAGAGCTGAGATGGTGTAAGATTTGTGGGCAATCAAGGTTCAAAAACACCGAAGGAGGAGCCGGTACAAGTAGGAGGAAAAGTGTGCCTTACAAGAGGATGCATTACTTTCCTCTTACCCCACGCCTGCAGAGATTATATAGATCTGAGGCAACAGCTGCTGATATGAGATGGCATGCCGAACATGAATCTAAAGAGGATGAAATGCGGCATCCATCAGATTCAAAGGCTTGGAAGCAGTTCAATGAAAATCATCCTGTTTTCGCTGAAGATATAAGGAATGTGAGATTAGGTCTTTGTACCGATGGCTTCCAACCATTTGGTCAAGCGGGGCAACAGTATTCATGTTGGCCTGTGATACTGACTGTATATAACCTTCCTCCGTGGAAGTGCATGAAAGATCCTGCAATGTTTTTAACCGTTTTGGTTCCAGGACCATCAAATCCTAAGGAAAAGATTGATGTCTTTCTGCAACCGTTGGTGGCCGAATTGAAAATGTTGTGGGAAACAGGAGTGGTAGCCTACGACATTTCTATGAAACAAAATTTCTTAATGAGAGCTGCTTTGATGTGGACAATAAGTGATTTTCCGGCATATGCAATGTTGTCTGGTTGGAGCACTGCTGGACGTCTGGCATGCCCTCATTGCATGTATGATTCGGATGCATTTACATTGCAGAAGAGTGGTAAGCAGTCATGGTTTGATAACCATAGGAAGTTCTTGCCACCAAATCATCCTTACAGGCGTAACTTGATCGCCTTCCGGAAGAACAAAGCAGTCACAAAATTTGCCGAACCGGTTAGGTCCGGCACGGATCTATTTGATTCTATAGAGAATTTGGGGTTGATGTATGCATGGGAACCAGATGCAGATAGAATAAATAGCCGTATATGTAAAGAACATAACTGGAAGAAACGAAGTATATTTTGGGATTTGCCTTATTGGAGCACAAATCTCATCCGGCACAACTTGGATGTCATGCATATAGAGAAAAATTTCTTTGATAACATATTTAACACGGTGCTAAACATCCCGGGAAAAACAAAAGATACTGCAAAGTCAAGAGAAGAACTTAATCAGTACTGTAGAAGAGGTGATTTGAGAAGGAGTGCCGATGGGACCTATCCTAAAGCATGTTACACTCTTGACAGAAATTCACGAGAAGTTTTATGTAACTGGCTTAGAGGGTTAAAATTTCCAGATGGTTATGCCTCAAATATCGGTAGGTGTGTGGACATGCATAAGCTCAAGTTGTTCGGCATGAAGAGCCATGACTGCCATGTTTTCATGCAACGATTATTACCTATAGCTTTTCGTGAGTTGCTTCCGCAACATGTCTGGAAGGCAATTACGGAGCTCAGCTTATTCTTCAAGGAGTTATCTGCCGCAGTCATTACTTCTGCATCAATGGCAAGGCTTGAGGAGGAAATTCCAATTATTTTATGCAAGCTTGAGCGAATATTTCCTCCCAGTTTTTTTGACTCAATGGAGCATTTACCGGTTCACTTGCCATACGAAGCGAGCATAGCTGGTCCTGTGCAGTATCGCTGGATGTATCCATTCGAGAGGTAAATATATACATCATTAAGATATGTTGACATTTGAAATATTATTTCATTGCTTGAAAAATTCGTTAATTTTTGTTGCAACTTTACATATAGGTATCTTAAGAAGTTAAAAAATAATGTGCGTAATAAGGCAAGGGTTGAAGGTTCTATATGCAATGCACACTTGGTCGAAGAAGTTTCAGCTTTTGCCTCGCATTACTTTGAGGGTCACGTCCACACGAGGAGCCGAAATCATGGTCGTAACGATGACGTATGTGTGGACGAAGCAGAAGCTAATGACGGCAGAATATCAATTTTTAAAGCTATCGGCCGTTCATTTGGTGGGCAGAAGTCAAGAAATCTTAGCGATATGGAGTATAATGCAGCACATTATTACATCCTAATGAACTGTCGAGAAGTCGATCCATATATTGAGTAAGTGTATACTTCAATGCTAAATTGAAAATTTAAATTTATATAATAATATACCATAATATTTAATTTCTAACAGTAGTTTTCATCCTTTTCATCCCATAAGGATGTTTTGTGATAGACAACGACAGATGAATCCCGACATCAGTCAAGTTGCAATTGGGCAGAAATTAGAAACGGAGTTTGCTTACTGGTTTTATGAATTTGTGAGTAGTATCACTCAATCAATTTCGATAATGGCAATTATTTTTTGAATTGGATGTCAATAGCTTATTAATTTATAGGTCAACGGTCCATGGTCGACAACCGACAATATTTTCATTAAATGTCTATCGCAATGGCCATTGAAGACCGTAACAACCTCTACTGGCTATTTTGTAAATGGGTACAAATTTCAGATTGAACGATTAGCAGCTTCAAGAGGCACTCAGAACTGGGGCGTGTGTGTAAAAGGAGAAAGTGTTGGAGCAAATATGCAGGATTATTATGGAAAGTTAGTAGAGGTGGTTGAAGTTGAATATCCCGGTTGGCCTTTAAAACGAACCGTATTGTTTCGTTGTGATTGGTTCGATCCGATAATTCCTGTGGGCAAAAGGGTTCATAACGACTATAATTGGTTGAAGTGAACCATCGACGAAGATTACAGAAATATGACCCATTCATCCTTGCATCCCAAGCTCAGCAAGTCTTTTACTGCGGATATCCAAGTTTGCGCAACGACAAGCGAGATTGGTGGGCCGTTTCTAAAATCGTCCCACGTTCAACAATCGTATTAGAGGAGAGTTCATCAAGTCAATCGCCGAGTGCCCTGCATTTCAAGAGGATGAGATGGAACTGCATGCAATTGAGGACGACACAAGAGCTCCTGAAACATCACTTATCGATCCAAGTGGTGATGTCCAAGAAATTGCGGATGCAAATGTTCGGTTTCCTTCGATAATGAAACTGATTCGCAATCCGATACGGCATCGGATGTTGAACCAACATTTCACGAAACAAATGACAACGATTAAACATAAAGGTTTTTTAAAATTTAACTTTTTTTTATAAGTGTTAAATTCGTACATAGTCAATCATTAATCGTAATTTAATTGTGTGAATCCTTAGTATTTTCAGTATGAGGGGCAGAGGTAGATCTACCGACGATAGATTGGGTGAGCAGAGACGTAGTTTGGATCCTTCGACATCAGATCACATGAGCGTCGGAGATGGAGAGTTTGGATCTCCAGCAGAGGCGCAGCCTTCGACCTCTGCACCAGTATTACCATCTACCCGATCGGCACAGACCTCCGAGAGTTCTTCCGCTTCGGCCGCACTTTACTTCGACTTGATGCTCAGGGGATGTAAGTATATATTAATTACAAATATTTGTTAATGTTTTTAAGTCATTAACTTATAAACTTGCATTTTTTTAACAGATTCATTGAGCAGCATCATGTCTCCAGCCACATCAGCGCCGTTTTTCAGAGGCGTGCAGATCCCAGTGGCTACGATTGGCGCCACGTATCGCCGGCCACGAGGGAGTTTTATTTTTCTGAGTTTCAGGTAAACTTATTAAATACAATTTAGCAGTGATATATAATTCTTTAAAGTTAATAAATTCAGAAACTAACTGTTTATTTTAATGCAGAAAAATTTACGTGGGATCCTGCCACCCATGATGCCATTAGGGCAGCATGGGAGGCTCTGACGCGACGCCGATACTCCGACATGCTTCATCGTTGGAGGTCGTCGGGTCAGCGTCCTGCGCACGTGCCAGAGGGTATTTGGCACGAGTGGCAGCAGGCCTGGGAGTCCGATGGCTGGCGCAGGAGGTCCGCATCAGCCAGCACGAACCGCCGATCTGAGAAGGGCGGTCGTGGCACGGGTCTCTCCTGTCATACATCGGGCTCCATTTCGATTCAGGAGCACAGACGGCGTATGGTAAGAAAACATAAATATTTTAATTACTATTTTAGTTCTTTACAAATATTTTATTAATATCATTTTTTTATTGTTATAGACTGAGCAGGAGGGCGGAGATCCTGGTGAGTTTCGTCTATTCAGGGCGACACACACCAGGAGGGACGGCTCCTGGGTCGATACGCGATCACGGGAGGTTGCGGTAAGAAATTAGATTTATGTAGTATCTGTTTAATTTTTAAAATTTTATTTCTAGAAATTTATTAACTCATTTATTATTGATTTCATAATTTCAAGCACGAGTCGACGAGCTTCGATCCCAGGCATCACAGGTCGACTCTACTGATGGGGAGACGCCCGTCGAACTCTCAGCAGATGAGAGTCGACGTGTGTTTTTGGAGGCTGTTGGTGCCCAGCCACGAGACCGCAGGGTCTATGGTATGGGCACTAGAGCTTCTACATTTTTTCCCCATCAGGCCTCCAGCTCGCGAGTTCCTGCTGATCTTCCTCCCGAGCGTTTAGAGGAGCTTCGCAGATCTATTGCAGAGGAGGTTCGGCAGGAGGTCGAGCAGGATTTTGAGGATCGTATGCGAGGCCGGGATCAGGAGGTTGCTGACATGCGAGATGAGATGCACTATTTGCGGGATATGGTTAGACGCTTGTCGCAGAGTCTTCAGCCTCCACAGCCTCCACGTGATCGTTCAGATTCTTGATGTATTTTTTTTTTTTTTTATGTTGTAAAAACTTCAAAATTTTAATATATAAATTATTTTTTGAAATTTATTATTGTTTGGATTGAGTGAAAAATGTTTGTATCAATATTTAGATTTAGCGAAATTGAATTAACCGTTTTAATTTTTAATCATTTAAATATTTTTAAAAATAAAATTTGCGATGCATTAGTGATTGATATTGGATCGCTAATATTTTTAAGATATTATTATTAAATATTGCGACGCAATGACCTGGCATCGCAATAATTTAAAAATAAATTTAATAGCGACGCATTAGCGACTACAATTGAGTCGCTATTTTATCTTAAAAATTATTTAAAATATTACGACGTAATTACCTTGCGTCGTAATATTTTAAAATAATTTTTATTTGTGACGCATTAGAGCGTCGCAATATTTAATAATAATTTTTTAAAAAAATTAATTATAATATTGCGATGCAAATTAGTGCATCGCAATATTTAATAATAATTTTTTTAAAAAATTAATTTTAAATATTGCGATGCAAATTAGTGCGTCGTAATATTTAATAATAATTTTTTTAAAAAAATTAATTTTAAATATTGCGACGCAAATTTGTGCGTCGCAATATTTAATAATAATTTTTTTTTCTAACTAAATTTATTTTTAATTTAGCGACGCATTTTCATGCGTCGCAATATTGCGATGCAATGTGGCGTCGCAAGAGCGTCGCAGAGTCGCAATATTGTGACAAAAGGGTATTGCGACGGACAGTTGAGCGATGCCCTCGTTGCGTCGCAATATCATGTTTAGCGACGCAATTGCGACGCATTTGGGCGTCGCAATATTTAAAATCTCTGTAGTGTGAGATTAGGTATTATGTCATCGGGCTTTCAATCTGCATGCGCAAGCGCTCCTTTGTGCATCAAGTCCTTGCATCTATCGATGATGGCATTAGAGGATTCCTTCCCCTAACTAGCCTAGACTTCAGAACAATAAAATAAAAACCCCAAAGACAAGTCCCACCCAAACACGACGATATATGGAAAGCACAGCATTCTCAACCAAAGAACTCTTCACTAAGTAATTTGGAATAATGAGGTTGCCCAAAGGCTACAAAGATACTCATCTTTATCCCTAACAAAGATCACACAAAGTGCCCGCCCCAACCTCACAAAACAAGAACTGACTTGGATGCCTCGCACTCGTGCGCACCGCCTGTACGTGTCGGCCACGTTTCGTCCTCGTCTAAGTCTGCCTGACTTAGACCTTCGCGTGCCTCGATCTTTGCTGATCCGGCCACTCACCAACCTCGCGCACCTTCGCTGGTCGCTGGATGGTCACACCGAGCTCCTCTCAGATGGCTTGATCGTTTGCAACTCAAAGCCTTGGCCTTGGGTCTAACCTTTTGCAAAGAACTCCCCAACCGACCCTTTTACTCCCATGCAATTCGATACCCCTAGGCCTTGGGTCAGCCTCCCCTTAAATAGCTCCCTAATCGGCCTCCTTTCCATCGCCCAAGAGTCCCACACCGTGTAGAAACCGTGTGAATTTCCTCTCTTTATGCCGCCTAGGACTCTTTTTTCACTTAGGACTCTTCTCCAATTAAGACTCCACCTTAACCGTTGGATGAAGAGATAAAGGCTAGGATCCTCCCATATCCACCGCCCCAAAGAGTCCTCAACCTAGGCTAACTTTATCTCCAAAATACGGTGAACTTTTGGTGATAAAATCACCAACTAGCACCCCTAAGAATCTCCCTACAAATAGGACTCCATCTTGGCCATTGGATGGCCAAGATCTCATGCAAGCCACCGCCTCAAATATCCTCTAAGAAAATACGATGGCCTCTCTTTTGTGCTTACTGGACAGGCCTGCCCAACGGCTAGGGGTGCAACTCGGGCTCATAAAACTCAGGTTTCCCTCAACCCTAACCCTAACCATATTTATAAAATGTCAACCCTAACCCTAACCCTAACCCTATTTGTAAAACCTCAACCCTAACCCTATTTTTAAAAATCGGGTTCGGATTGAGTTTCGGGTTGAAATTCGGGTTGATGAGAAAAAAAAAACAAAATGCTTTTTTCAAAGTAAATAAACATCGAATTATGGATCCCAAAGATGGAAAAACAAAATTCCTTGCCGAACGTATAAGCTAGACTCGGGGCTTTAACATTGTATTAAAAAAAAAGTCTTACATGAAACAAAGAAGAGGAGGTGCCATAAACAAAGAAGAGAAGGAGGCAAAAAGTAAAACAAAATGTGCAGGTAGTCCGCCTTTATATTTATCCTTTTCCTCGCCTGCGACCGATAGCCTTGCCCTCCTCGTTCTCAAGTTGGCCATCTCGTCCGATTCGATTGGCGCCTTCAACGTCCTCAAAAATTTGGTGCTGATAAGCTACCTTGTTCGGATAACCCTCGGGTTCAGATTATCTCAGGTTCGGGTTGTGGTCAACCTTAATCCGAGTCAATTACAAATCGGGCCGGGTTAAACCCGGGTCTTTCGAGTTCAGGTTGGGCAAATATGAGTTTAAATACTGCTGTAAATTGGGTTCGGCGGGCCGGGTTCGGGTTGAACCCTGCCCAAGTTGCACCCCTACCAACGTCCATGCCACGCTGGCCGCGCCAGCCTGGCCGTGCCTGCCAGGTTGGCTATCAGCTTAGGCGGTCCGGGTCGCGCGCTCAGCTGGGTCGCACGCTTGCGCACCCGGCTGGGCCATACTCCTAGCTGGACCATGCGCGCGTGCGTCCTCCACCTGGGTCAGGCTGTGACAATCCTCCTCCTGCCTGAATCTCGATGCCCTAGTCGAGTCATACTGAAGCTATATGTCGTTGCGTCGTGCGCCCTCCTGGCATACCTCGTCGTCACGTACCTTGGCCCTCCTGGCCAAAGTCTCCCAAGTCCCAACGCGGCCACCTACCATGCGCACCCCTTGATGCCTTCTCAGTTGATAGCCCACTCGCCGAACCATCCCGCCTGCCACGTCCTGCCGCAGGCCTCTGTGCCTAGGCTCTCCCATGCGTTGCCTAGGCGTGAGGTTACCGCACAACTTCAAGTCTAGTGGTGGGGCACTCCCTTGCCCCGTCTCTTCACCGTCCTACGCCATCCCTCCACTGGAACGAAGTATGGATGCCTACCTCTCCAGATCAAGATGCCCCTCCGATGAGGCATGACCACGACCTTGCTCTTGACGAAGAAATTCATCCCGAGTATTAGGTCATAGTCATCGATTGGCAAACCGTCATGCTGCAGCGCCCAGTCCAAGAACCCACCTCCAATGTGGCCTCTTCCTGGCCCAAAGACTCCATCTCCTCGGAGTTCATAGGCTTCACCCTACAAGGCTGGGATAACGCGCCTAACCCCAATCTGCGCGCCACCCTCTGGCTCACAAAATTGTGCATCGTGCCGGAATCAACCAAGGCCTAAACTATCCTCCCGTTGACCTGAGCCCTCACGTACATCAAACTCTGGCGTTGCTCCGTCTCGGCCAAAGTGTTGATGGACTGTAGCGGGGCCATCCTCGCTACTGGCTCCTCCCCCGAACTCTCGGACGCCCCGTCTCCCTGGATAGTGACGGCCGCTACCACCACCTTCCTTGGACACTCCCTTGCTAGATGCGGTCCTCCGCATATGAAGCATCCAGCGAAAGTCGCTTGTCCTTTTGGTTTTGCTGCTGCATGTGGTAGCACACTCTCCTTCTTGCCTGTTCGATCCTACGGTGGTGATGCACTCTTGCGCTTGCCCTTGCCCTGACCATCGCTACCCGAAGTTGTACTGCTACGAAAGTCCACCAGCACCTCTACTGCTACGAAGGTTGAGGGAATATCCCTCACCTCCCTCCTACGAAGTTTGGCCTGCACTGACCCCTGTAGGCCAGCGAAGAAGTTGAAAAGCTTATCTTCCTCGGATATATTGGACACCTCCAGAAGTAGATTGATGAACTGCACCACATATTCCCGAATGCTCCTTGTCTGCCGCAACTTTCTCAAATTCTCTCGAGCAAGCCATCCTGCGTTGCTCGGTAGGAACCGACCCTTCAGTTCCCTCTTGAAGATCTCCCATGTCTCGATCCTAGGACGCCATGCACGGTCATCCTCAGCCATCCTGGTCCTCCACCAGAGCTTGGCGTTGCCCTCCAAATACGTCGAGGCCTGATCCACCTGATTGGCTATTGGATCTTCGCCGCACGAAAGTAAGTGTCCATATCCTATATAAAGTTCTCCACTTCCGCTGCGCTCTTGACTCCGCTGAAGGCCTTAGGCTCTTGGACCTTCGCTTCCTTTGCCTGAGCGCCAACCATGTTGACTGGACTTCGCGCCTCCTGCCTTAGCCGGATCACCTCCTGCTCCAAGCATGGATCCGAAGCTCTAATCTCTCCTCCATGAACAGATCTGATCGTTGTTGTTGCAGATTTCGATACTTGGTCACGAATTAGCCCTTCGTGCGCCTCAACAGCTGATTATGTGAAGTCCTCAATTTGATCAATTGCATGCTCAACTCCACGCACACAGCTACCAAATTCATGGTTGATCCTTCCCCTGATCTCCACAATCCCCTTCAAACGGGTCACACGGTCTCCAATCGCTCTTGCCATTTGTGCTTGAAACTTGCTTTAACCGGCTCTGATACCTGCTTGTCACTGGGCTTTCAATCGACACGCACAAGCACTCCTTTGTGCACCAAGTCCTTACGTCTATAGGTAATAGCATTAGAGGATCCCTTCCCCTAACCAGCCTAGACCCTAGAAAATAAAATAAAAACCCCAAAGATAAGTCCACCCAAACATGATGATATATGGGAAGCACAACCTTCCAACCAAAGAACTCTTCACTAAGTAATTTGGAATAATGAGGTTGCCCAAAGGCTACAAAGACACTCCTCTCTGTCCCTAACAAAGATCACACAAGTGCCCACCCCAACCTCACAAAACAAGAACCAACTTGGATGCCTCACACGCGTGCGCACCGCTGTGCGTATCGACCGTCCCGTCCTCGTCTAAGTCCGCCTGACTTAGACCTTCGCGCGCCTCGATCTCTGATCCGGCCGCTCACCAACCTCGTGCACCTCCATTGGTCGCTGAATGGTCACACCCGAGCTCCTCTTGGATGGCTTGATCGTTTGCAACTCGAAGCCTTGGCCTTGGGTCTACCCTTTCGCAAAGAACTCCCTAACCGACCCTTTTCTCCATGCAATTCGATACCCTAGGCCTTGGGTGAGCCTCCCCTTAAATAGCTCCCCAACCGACCTCCTTTCCACTGCCCAAGAGTCCCACATCGTGTGAAACCGTGTGAAGTTTCTTCTTCATGCCGCCTAGGACTCTTTTTCCACTTAGGACTCTTCTTCAATTAAGACTCCACCTTAATCGTTGGATGAAGAGATAAAGGCTAGGATCCTTCCATATCCACCGCCCCAAAGAGTCCTCAGCCTAGGCTAACTCTATCTCAAAATACGGTGACTCTTGGTGATAAAATCGCCAACTAGCACCCCTAAGAATCTCCATACAAATAGGACTCCATCTTGGCCGTTGGATGGCCAAGATCTCATGCAAGCCACCGCCTGAAATCCCCTTTAAAAAATACAATGGCCTCTCTTTTGGGCGTGCTGGACGGGCCTGCCCAACGGCCATGCCATGCTGGCCGCATCAACCTGACTGCGCCTGTCAGGCTGGCCGTCAGTCTGGGCGGTCTAGATCGCGCGCCTAGCTGGGCCGCGTGGCCGTCTGGGCCTTGCGCCCAGCTAGGCCATGCGCTTGCGCAGCCCAGCTAGGCGTGCGGCCTATTCGGGCTGCGCATACGTTCTTCGTATGAGCCGAGGGCATGATAATTATATAGAACTCACAAAAGGTCTTGGCTCTTTGTTTCGATCTTTTGCACTCAATTCTATAATTTTACTTTTTTTTTTTTTTACGTTGGGAATGAATAATAGAATTTGAATGGTAAGTTTTAACAATAGTAAAAACTAAAAGAGCCATCATAAGGAATCATAGGTGCTCAAATGTTTAGAGTCTAGTGGAATGAATTATTAGATGACTGTCGTGAGGCACTCGCCAACGATGAGTACTGTTCATCACCCTATGACTTTTAAATATATACATGTATAAGAGTAATGATGATGGTTCTTGCATCATATAACGCGTTACGACTACATGAATGTTATAACGAATGTAAGATCAAGCGGTAGCGATTGCAGCAGCGAGGTGTGGATGATCCCGGCTGGAGTTCTTCGTCCACCGCCCACCACAGCGTACCAAAATAGAGACAACAAATATTTTATTATTTGATCCCACCCGACCGTCGAGCGTCACGCGGGGTTCCTGAGAGGGGCGGAGAGGAATGAAGGAAGGATTCAAAGCTTGCGCCCTCTCTATTTCTTTCGCTCACGGATTCCGTTGCTTGACGGGATCGCCCCTTTCCTCCCACCTCTTGAGATATTCTTGATCACGATTTTCCGCCGATCCGCGAGCTTTCTCTTCTCCGATTCGATCGCCCTTGGGTTCGTTCCCTTCCCTTCATTCACCCTAATGTTTTGATTGGAATTTTCTAATCGCTGCATTATCTCTTCTTTATCTTTACCGAGAAATTTTTGAGCTGATTGTCGTTAGATTGGAAATATATGATGGTTCATTCTTGGAAGGATTAGATTTAGGGTTTTGTGTTCTAAGATTATATACCTTTATTTTAAGCTTTCGAATTGGAATTCTTTTTTATATATGTATTGGCAAGCGCGTTCCTTGTTTGGATCCATCTTTGTATTCTAGCGGCAAGTTTTGTAATTTATTGGGTGGTGTTTAAATTGAATGAGGGTTGGATGATGAAATGCTTTTATTGAGGGCTCTAGCACTGATTGGGAAATTGACCACTGTACTATTACTTGTTGGAATTCTAAGCTGAATTGTTGGAATACTGGTGATTGTGATTTGACTGACAATCTCGCCGAGCTCTTGTCGATATGCCTGTAAGCCCTGGAAATCACTTATAATTGTAAAATCATCTTCACTAACATCATTACGTCATTTATTGCAGCCGAATATTAAATTGGTCTCTGTATATTATGCATCTAGGTTTCAAGCAAGTTCTTAAATATTGATAATTCAATATAAAAAATTGCATAGGCAGTTTTCAAAGATTCACAGTAACTATGAGATTTCCAGGGTTGCCCAACCAAGGATGTTATTCTTGGATGCTATATAGTTTGTAGAAGACATGGATAAACTAAACTTCTAGAAATTAATCCCATGTGTGATTTATGACAAGCGCCTCAGCGATCAGCTGAATATTTTCTGTGCATGAGTGTGAAAGGGTACAAAAGCCGCATGCTAATTTATTTTAAGGAGAGAAATGTATAAGGCCAAAGGAACGGGATAAGCTTCTTTTTCTAGGGAAAGGACCATTCTAATTTCACCATTTACGGATTCTCAACAGCGAAGCGAACCCTTTTGTCCGGTCTTTTTCCAGAGATTTGAATAAAATTTACAAAATTTTAGCTGATTTTACTTTATCCTTCTGACTTTCTATGATGGATTCCAATCAACATATATGGCTGTTTTGGATTTAATAATCCACTATATGGCTTGTGAAGTTGAATTCAAGATTGTTTTTTACTTTGTATTTATTAAAACATCTGCTTCATGACTAGATGCTATAGCTGCAGACTAGGCTTAGTTATAGGTATTTTAAAGCCCGGGTCTGAGCCTGTCTTGAAATCATATCAGCCTCAACCAGGTGAGCCTATTCTTGCCCTATGGACATAAGTTTTGAGTTCGAGCCAGAGTTGTTCAGTCCCAGTCTTTAGGAGAATGAGCTGGCCCAACCCTTTGACACCTTGTTCTTGGTCCAATAGTCAAATATTGTATCACACAAGACATTGGACGTAATATGTACCTATTCAGGATAGAACTATGGAGGAGTCCTTTTGCTATTAATCAAAATGCTACGCCCTTGGGGAGTTGATATTGCAATCCCCAATCTTTAAAGGCTCTATGTGGGATCAATGTGGGACCAATGGTGTATGGCCTTTTCCTCTTTTAAACTATGGAATCTTCACTTCATGCTATTACAAATACAAGAGTTTCTAAATGCTGTCATCTTAGATTCTCTTTATTTTTTTCTCAATATAACAGATCCTTTGGAACTACCAGACGCCTTTCATATCCTAATTCCCTCCCCTTTGATCCTTTTTATCCATCCGATGAATCTTCGATATGCTTTTCCAGCTGGGACTAGAAGGTGATCTTTATCATCGGTTGAACATGAGTACACTTCTAATGACTTCAGAAAATGCTGAAAGGAATAGTGCACAGCTAGTCATCATGGAGAGAAAGGCCAGAGATAGTAATGATTGATAGGATCCTAAATCAGAGCACACGAGTTATGGTTAAATTTTAGTAGTGCTATCTTTCAGTATACATATGTCAATTTAATTTCAGTTTTATATTTTTCATCTGAAAAAGTACTGTGCCATCCTCCTTGTTGGTTTTATCATTTAATTTTATTTATCCCTCTTTCAGAAAAAAGAAAATGTTACCATGGATTATTTGCTTTAATCTTCTTGTGATTTACCATGTTAGTTTGGCATTAATGCATGATATAACATCCATGTTGGATTATGAAGTACTTTCATTTTGCTAGATTATGAAGTACTTTCTGTTAATAGGGCTTTCTCTTGAACCATTAGCTTGATCTGTTTGAAGTGAAAGATTATCTCAAACTTTGCATTGAATGGAGGGACTGAAATTTATCATTATTAGTTAAAGAAGCTTTCTATGTTCCCCAGGCTGCATCATGACACACATAATTCAGAATGAATGTGGCTCTTCTAGCTCGACTGAAAGAAGCAGCCAGAGAAATGATACAGATGATGACAGGATGATTGCAATTGTTCTTTCAGAAGAGTATGCCAGTTTAGATGGTGCAGTTGCTAGGCGCCTTTCAAATCTGTCCTCTGTCCCAGTATGATACTAGCCTTTTTTATTTTTTCCAAATTTGTTGCCTTGTTGCTTTATGGGAAGCTTTTTTTCTTTTGTTGACTGATATTTCCCTGTTGTTCTTATTATCTCCTTGGTGTTAAGAACTTTATTGAAGTCTTCTCAAAAAATTCTACTTGGCTCTATCTGAACATGTAATCATTCTATGTGCTAAATAATTGCAAATCTGGTATATATTTATAAATTTACTCTGACTGTTTCATTCATTAGTCCAGAAAAAGGCATGGATTCTTTTTATTTTTTTGTGTTTTTTGCCATGACTCTGGAATATTCATCGATTTCTTTGTGCTTTTAGAAGTGCTTGCAGTGCCAAAGGGTTTCAAAAATCGTGCAAGGTCTTTTGAATTTGCATCAAATTCATGCGTCAAATAGTGTTCTTACCAAACACATAACTTGATAATTATATTACAAAACTCAGTTTGGCAACAAAGCCCATTTGAATAAACTCCGAAGCCCATTTGAATCAGGATGCTATTTTACCATTATACTGAATAGAAATGTGGGATAGACAATCTCAGAATTTTTTTTTCTCATTGTCAGTCCTTATGGCAAGTGTCTTGATTCTTACCCTTGGTTGTGGCCATCTTTGATCACTATCATTTAGAAATGTACTTGATTTTCCTAATGTGCACAAGTGAGATCGTAATTCAATAATGTGATGCGGAGTTGTGTTATTTAATTCTTAATTGTTTCTTTTGTTTTTATATCTTTTATACTTTTCTTCAAGAAATAGTGTGGGAGTGCCACCGCCCAGATTGAAATCCAGGACCTCTCCCAGTTTCTGTTTGTTTGTTTATTGATGCACATTAGTATCTTGAGGAAATGAAGCTCATTTTAATACTCCCCATGATATTGCATATCTGCAGCATGTCCCCCGTATAAATACTTTCATTCCGAAATTGAGCGATGCCAGTCTAGATCACCAGCGTCTTCTCCAGAGGTAACTTTCCTGCAATGCATCTTATTAATGAGATAATTAACGTATTTCCTTCTAAATGATTACTATAGTGCACAGTTAGTTCAAGTTCCTTTTGTATCAAAAATTTTGTTCTGTAAAACTTGGTGGTAGTATGTGCTTTTCATTGAAGAAGACTGTTGCATGCTTTTTTAAGGGTATGCTTCATTGCTACTCAACAAAAACTTGCACTTTTGAATTGCTCTCGATGTTCTGCCTGCTAGCACATTATGATGTTTCTATTCTGTTTTCCATTTGAAGGGCCCCTTTGCTTTCCATGCATAATTTATTATTTGTTTTCTTTGTGGTTCAACACTTGTCTATTGAAGTCTTAAACTCAGTATGTGGAGGTTGTGGGAGCAGCTCAGTCACAAGACTGCTCAGACCCTCATAAGGTTTGTAGAAGAACAAGCTTATTCTTGATCAAGAGGTTTCTGATGTTCCCACTGTGCTTATTGTGAACAGATTCCCCCTTCTCTTTTCTCAATATTGCTTCAGTTTTGGTTCTTTTATTTATCCATTTCTTTCTTCTTCTTTTTTTTTGAAATCTTCTTAGACCCATATATTGTTGCATGTGTATGATTCATACGGTAATAGCATTTTTCATTTTTTTCTTCAGAAGGCAAGGTAAAATTCGTTTTTTTTTATACGTAGGCTCTGCTGTTTAGGAATATTCTGCAGTCTTAGTAGATGCTTGATATGCTTACTGCCAGCTTTGATATTTCATGATGGAATCAAAGTGTGGTTCTACCTAAATTTTCTGTTGATCTTTTACCCCTTATTAGTTGTCATATTAAGTGATTATCTGATATCATGCTCTGCTAGGCTAAATGCTTATGGCTTATATGAAGTGAAGGTTTCTGGGGATGGCAACTGTCAGGTATGTATACCACTTTGCTGCTTACACTGGTGGTATATGACATACTTATTTTGAAAGCCATGAAATTGAAGCTTTTGACGTACTGGAGTATTGGTGATTGGTTTCTCCATCTTGCAGTTCCGTGCACTTTCAGACCAGATGTACAAATCACCAGAGCATCACAAACATGTTCGAAAAGAGATAGTAAAGCAGGTATTTCTGAGTTTCTTCTCTCCTGATTTCTCTTCATATTTTTCTTTATGCACAAGGTTACTGTGAATACATACGGTCCAGTAAAGGCGTCTCTTTACACTCATACTGGCCTTACACTGTGCCTCTTCTTTTGTGTCTACTACATGCAATTATATATTTTATGCCAAAGCAAAAAGGTGATGCTCATTAAACACAAGTTGGTAAATATCAAGATGCCCTTATTATTATGGGAGGCTGTTTGGCCATTGGATTCTCTAGCAATTTTAAAATACTTGTGACCATTATTATTTTTAACATAGGTTTCCTGTGGGGATCTGTATTTGATTTTTTTGTTCGACATTTTTTCTTCTATTCAGGCCTGCAAAATTGGGTAGTGTGGATTTACTTACATTATCGTTGTTTCTTTGTCCAGCTTAAAGAATGCCGTCCTTTTTATGAAGGTTATGTTCCCATGAAATACAAGCGCTACTACAAGAAAATGGCCAAGTAGGATGCTTTTGCTGAGCTCAGCTTTTGATCTTTCCCTTGATAGTTTTGCTGGATCAAATACATCCGTTCCTTTGTTTGTTCCTATGTGCTTTGTGCTCTTTAACTGTTGCTTTTCACCAAGCGGCAATGATGTTTCTAGTATTAATCTGTCACATTCTTCAGATGTGGTGAATGGGGAGACCATATTACACTACAAGCAGCTGCGGACAAGGTGTGGTGTTTTTCTGCTTCACTTCTAAACTATGTTATTACTTCTCAGAGGTTTGCAGGCTCTTTTTTATGTCTAAGCACGATTAAAATTTGTCATGTTGCCTGTTTTTATTTTGTTTCTGCAGACGGTTGTTCTGTGAGTATTGTTGTCGAGCAAAACTTAAGCAACATGATTTCAAAAGATCAGTGCTTTTTGAGATAACCTTACCTTCAATATCAGTCATACTATTTAGGGCCTAACTATCAATTGAACTCTTCGTGAGATGTGATCGCTAGTGGACTTACTGCTGTTAGAATGACATTACTTTTGGACTAGTTTCTTTTTTTAATACTTTTTTAGGAGTATATCAAGGATTTCTCCTTGCATTCTGCAGGACAGGACTTCTGTTGTTGTTTCTTTCTTGACTTGACCATGAGATTAAATTATTACATTTTTCACTACACTTGCATGATACCATACATCCTTTTTTGTCTGGATGAGATATCAAGTTATACTCGGTATAGCCAATGTTGTGAAAAATAGATAAATATGCTGATGTGGTATTAGTGTTAGCTTTATTAAGACATCATATATGCAAGCAATGGCTGTGCCCAAGAAAGCTGTTATAAATTCCTGCAGGCTAAGTTAAAATGAATTCAAGAAGCAAAAACATTACCAGTAACTGTAGGCGCAGCAAAAGAACACAATCAGCAATCCTATTGCTTGCTCTTAATTGCAATTTAAATTGAATTTCTAAGAATACAAAAACATGCATGTGCAACGTCAAATATTATGTAGGTATATGTCAGGTCCTAGTTCTAGCAGCGTAGCTTCTCTTGCACAATATGAAGGTTTAGATTAAGATATACAACAATGTTAAGATCCTGTAAGAGACATGGTGTATGGGTAACGTTTCGCTACTGAAGCCATCATTCAAGGTTCGTTTATAACCTTCTGCATCATGATTGTTCTAATGATTGCATTTGACTTGATACTTCGGCACTTTGAGTTGCTACACTGAATGTTTTAGTAACCGTGTTCTAATTTCTACCTCTAGAATTTGCATTCTAATCTAAACAACAATAGATGTCTCTAATGTTGCATGTTTATATGCAGTTTGCAGCAAAGATATGTCTTCTAACTTCATTTAGAGATACATGTTTTGTTGAGATTGTTCCACGATATCAAGCTCCTCAAAGAGGTAATTTTATGAATTTAGTGATGACTACAGACTACGTAACCATCTAATGTAGGGTTAAACGTTTCTTAGTAATATACAGATATGGCAAACTTAATGGGACAGCTGCTGCTTAGGGAAGGAGTCGACTCAACATTATATTAGGAAAAAAATATAGCTTGATAAAGAAAAATACTGCAGTTCTTGATGGCTTCGTAAATTGTAGCTCAAACTCTTACTACTCTTGAATCATCATTTCTTTATCTGATGCAGAGCTGTGGCTGAGTTTCTGGTCTGAAGTACACTACAATTCAATTTATGAACTTCGAGGTCAGTTCTTACCAAGTATCTTGTAAAATGTTTGTACTTATATTGTGTTAGGATACTGGTTAGACTAGTCTAGGGGCGCCAGTAAGACTTTGGTTCTCAGTACTTATTTCCCTTGACATTTTTTCCTCCTTTCGTGATTTACTGGTTCATGATTGCTTGTCGTGTTTTGCAGATCTTCGAGTTCAGTACAAGCCTAGAAAGAAACACTGGTTATTTTAGAGGTTCATGTAAAGCTTTAGAGAGTTATGGTGGTCATTTCTCTTCTCCATACATGCATTGATTTTGAGTTTTTATTCTATTTTTATTCGAGTTTAATTGTTCTGTATTACATATTATAGTAAATATTGATTCTGTCAATCCCTTTTTTACATTCTTCAAATTTTTTGATTCATTTTCTGCATTTCAGTTAGTGCAGATGCTTTCTGCTGTGCTAGGCTTAAAGCAGTTATCTGTATATGTTGACATATGAGACTAAATCTGGATCTAAGTTGGTTTTATTATATTCAGTCTAAAAGCCCTGATCAGTAAAAACAAAAAAATACCATCGACTTATCTTAAACCGGAACCTGTCATCCGTTCATTTAATGGGTGTAGCCTCCTGGTGGGGTGAGTGTGTTAAATGTCCTGCCTTGCATTATGGACGCCTACTTATAATTCAATGTTTAGATTTAAAATTTTATATAATGGATGGTGTAATAAATCTCCAACTTCGAAGACTATAACGAGCAAAAATTATTTATTAAGGTTATTGATGCAATGCCTTGGTTTTCTTTAGATTGTGTTCAGAATTTTCGACCCCCTGCGGCTTTTAGCGTAACCTAAAACATTTATCAGTGAATATTTCAACTTGTCTCAAATTTTTTTCTTTTGTAACTACCGATAGTTTTTAAATTTTGATGGCCATACAGATAGGAAGGGGCTTTTAGATCCAATGGCAAATGTGACGTGCAAGGTAATATCCAACACTTTTGTTGTATTGCTCCACGACTGGCCCTCATCAGCCATTGAGGAAGGAATCGTGATCATAGTAACTGCTTCCATCCGGATAAAAAATTGGCTCGCAGAAATCGGTGATGGGATCAGCAGAGATCTTGGTCCACGATTTAGTTTCGAGTGTAAGCTCTAGTCATGCCACCATATTCTCTTGTTCTTGCGGGTTGTTTGCTCGTCTACCAGTGTAAGCTGGTTCCTCTATAACGAGGACCGAGGACAGTGGATCGCAAGTGACGTGGTCTTGAGAGATGGAAGTTGGAACAGTCTAGTATAACCGATCCCAAACCAACAATTTCAGCTGTTAGGAACTGCTTTGAACCACAATGGTCATCAAACAAGTTAACGATGGTCGCTAGAATATGATTAGTCGTAGTGGAACTTCAACCAGGATCTCACGGAAGCAGAAGAAATTTTGGCTGTTACTGCATATTTTTGTTCTTCGAATCGGGAGCAATGCAGCGGCGCATAAGGGAGTTCGGATGTTTTGAAAGACAGGTTCTGAGAAAGTAAGGACTTTTCAGTAGCCTTAGACTAGAATAAAGGTCTTTATTCGCTCATTTGTACCTCGGTCTCCATCGCCCTCTACGGTCGATGGACTTATGGGGAACGTCAGGAGCAACAAAGAATAAAAGCGGGTGACGGAGTTTGAGGGGTTGGAGGCCGCTGTGGCTGCGAGCGATGATTATATCCCTCTGATTGTGGAGGAATCTCTCGCCGAGGAGCAAGGAGAGGTTGGGAGGAGATCCCTCGGAAGGGAAGGTCAGGGGACCTCGGCTGACTCTGAATTAGAGTTGCTGAGGTCATGGCTCGAGATATTCCGATCCATTTTCCTCTGAGAAGGGATACTTCGAGTGTCGAGCTTGCGGAAGCCGGTCAAGAGATAGTCTCTTTCACGGTCAAAGGATTTAAGATCTCCGAAGACCTAGAGGACCTACCATTGCTCGGTGATGATGCTCTTTTAATGGATATGAATGCCTCGACCTTCCAGGTAAGTGAAGGCATCCTCTTTTTCTTTACTTTGGTTTACTTAGTAAACTTCGAGTTTACTTGTTTTGTCCTATGACGAGCGATCATCCTCTAGAAGGCACTCTATGGGCACGAGTATTGCAATAGAAGCTGCGATCAAGCGTTGGTCGAGGTCGCGGAGCTTCAGAATAATGAGGGCTTGGCTAGCTTGCATTTTGAAGGGCTAGCTAAGACTCAAGCTGAGATTGAAAAAGCTTGTAATTCGGCCGAGAAGGCCCAGTTGACATTATCAAAGTTTTGGGCGGAGGCCGCCGAAGAAATACATAAGCTAAATGAAAGCCTTGGTGAAGAGAGTTGCAAGTTCAAGGATTGCTAATAGTAGGCTGCGTGGGCTTTAGCCAAGCTTGCGTCCATGCAAAATAAGGTGGAAGAATATCAGGCGAAGCAGGCTGTAGAGGCAAAAACAGAGGTTGCTCAGTAGGCCGAGGTCAACACTAAGGTATGACCCTCATTCGTAAACTTAGTCTCAGTTTTGTTTTAACAGTATCTGATTGTCTGACTTCTTAGATTAAGGAGAACGAAACTTGGGTGGCGGAGCATACCAAGATGCCAACTAAAGAATTGATCATGTGCCACATGCAGAGCTTCAATCTTCAAAAGAGGTAGGCACTGGGCCATGCCACCCATGACACGGCACGACCCAGGCCCACATGGACCGTGCCAGGCACGGCCCAGTAAACCGTGCCGTACCAGCAAGAAAATTTTTTTGTTGGCCCAACACGGCATGGCCCATGATAGGCCTGAGCCAGCCCACCGTGCCGGCACGGCCCGTCCAGGCCCACCTAGGCCGTGCCAAGCACGGCCCACCTGGGGCCTGGGCCGTGCACGGCTCAAATAAAAAAAATTTATAAAAAAAAATATTTTTTTGATAAATTAAAAAATTATTAGGAATAAAGAAATTTTATTAATATGAAGCCACCTTAATGGTGGAAGGTTTGGCATAGACCCCTACCAATTTATTAATTTAAAATCAAAATGGTACAAAAGGGAGGGGGCTAGGCCTAACCTCCTGAACATAATACAATAAGTAAGGAGAAAAAAATAGAAAGAAAAAAAAATAAAGATGACTTACTTTAAGTTTTTAATAATTTTAAAAATAAAAAATATAATTATAAAAGTAGAAATGACTCACTCATCACTCATCAGTCATCAGTAGTATTTGTGTCATCATCATCTTCGCTGGTTAAGTCATGTCCACCTTTATCTTGAAGCCTCGCCTCAGCATCCAACCAATCTTTGAAGCAGATAAGCATCTCAACTGTCTCACCAGTCATCCTACTTCTCTTTTCGTCCAAAATATCAACCTGCACTGAAAGCGGATTCCGATGCTACTGTGGACATCGGCACAGCTAAAATATCTCGTGCAATGGCAAACATAACAGGATATCGATTTCTAACACTCTTCCACCAAGCTAATACATCTAGACTTTCTATTTGATCTTCATCATATGCAGAAAAGATCGTTTCGTAAATAAAATTTCAATTCATTACTTAAAGATGAAGAAGATGAAGCATGTGTGTCTTCTAATGAATGAAAAAATAGATGACGAATGAGATCTAGAAGAAGAAGCAGAACTTTGAGCAGGTATTCTAGATCCATAAATTTTATCATTATATAAATCATAAATATCATTAAGAAGTCGTGTTACCTCATCTTTAGCAGGTTCAGGATTTTGATTCATGTTTTCATAATATTGATCAATTAAAAAAATTACACATTTAATTTAACTCTAGGATCAAAAACAGCAGCTAAGTTATGCAATGGACATATCCTATTTCAATATTCATTCCATTTAGTTTCCATATTATGTATAATAGGCATTAAAACTTCATGATATCTATATTCTTTAAAGTTTTCACTAATTACATATGCTTTTTGTAAAAATGAATAAGAAGTTGGATAATAAATACCTGAAAGAACATTTGTAGCATCATAAAAAGTAACCAAAAAATCTTCTAAAATTTTACCTTGATTCCAATCAGCTTCAGTCAATGTAAATCCTAATCCACGCTCATTAATATAAGCACTTAATAAGTTCTTATATGGATATGCATCATGTATCATGGCATAGGTACTATTCCAACTAGTTATTACATCAAGTTTAAATTTTTAAAAACGTTTACCATGATCTACACATAATTGTTTAAATT
This sequence comes from Calamus simplicifolius, assembly GCA_900491605.1. Taxonomy (NCBI): domain Eukaryota; kingdom Viridiplantae; phylum Streptophyta; class Magnoliopsida; order Arecales; family Arecaceae; genus Calamus; species Calamus simplicifolius. Next base: position 71,493 of record UESW01003123.1, on the reverse strand, counting down.
CTTGAAGCTTTGACCTTGAAGCATGAATAAAAAAAATACATTTCTAATTTTTGAAATAACCTCTTGAATTGTGTTCATGCCAGATTGAGCAGAAAATTTAATATATGACATGCACATCTAATATGAAATAATTGTCCATCTAAAATGGGATGCAATGAGTCGTTTAATAATGCAACAATAGAATTATTATTAGATCCATTATCAAAAGTAATTGACATTATTTTATTATTAATATTATATGAGCATGCGGTTTGATAAATAATATTTAAAATTTGTTGTCCTGAATGTGGAAAATCAAAAGCACGAAAAGTAATATTTGTTTATTTAATTACCAATCATTATCAATATAATGAGCAATAACAGCAATAAAACAATTACTACCAACCAAATATTAGAAGTTAAAGAAATTCTAGCATTTAAATTTGAGAGGCTTTCCGTTAAACTTTGTTTCATTGCTAAAATATTTGTCACAGCCACTCTTCTAAAGGTACGGCTACTAGTTCTTTTATAAGTAGGTTGTAGGCCTAATTGAACATATCTTTCAAAATTATAAGATTCAGATAAACTAAAAGGTAATTCATCTTGAACTATCTATCTTACCAGTAATTTTTTTGATTTTCGTGGTTATATGCAAAATTGTCTACAAGTGTTCCCTCTTGTATATTAAGGATACATTGCTGACGGAAATCATGCATCCTATGACTCTCTTGATGTCTTCTTAGATGCCCTGTTCCCCAGTACTAGAACAACTGTAAAGTTTTGCACATTTTTTACATTTTGCTTTATATACTCCATCAACCATAATTCTATCAAAATCAATCCAAACATTACTAGTCCTCTTACGAGAAGAGGTTTGCACTCACTGACACTGGCTCTAGATGGAACTTGGAGTTAGGATTAGGGTTGGGGTCCTTGGGGATTAGTTTCCTCAACCTCAGAAAAAGGGTACATGTTAAAATTACTTTCGTTAAAAGATGTCATATCTAAAATTTTTAATTAATAAATGTAAAAAATAAAAACTAACCCATAAAAAGGAATTGAGAAAAGATCAGAGGTGGAGGCGTGGAGCCAAGATTTGTGAGCTTCCTCTTGCGCTCTCGCCTCTCAACAAGAAGTGATCTTGTAGCACTTGACTACTTGCTTGAGCACTTGCCACTTGTAAGAACACTTATATACTAAAATTAAATTGCTAATCTACTAGAGCACTTGCTGGAAGAGAGAAATAGTAGTAATAGAGAAGAATTGGTTTGGTATGGTAAGAATGAAGAGAGTTCATCTATTTATAGAAGTCCCAATTTTTTTCCAAAACTACCCTTTGATATAGCCGTTATATGACTGTTGGAGGGGTAAAATGGTCTAAACTCCTCCCAACAGCCGTTAAAAATGGCTATATAGCTGATATAGCCATTTTTAGAAATGGCTATATAGCCGTTAAAAATGGCTATTTTAGCGGAGCTGTACCTTGGCATGGCCCTTATAGCTGATATAGCTGTTTTTAGAAATGGCTTTATAGCCGTTAAAAATGGCTATTTTAGCAGAGCTGTGCCTTGGCACGGCCCACGAGGGCCATGCCAAGGCACGGCCTAGGCACCAGCAGCTCCTGGTGCCTAGCGCCTAGGCACCAGCGTTGTTGGTGCCTAGGAGCTGGTGCCGAGCGGCAGGTGGGCCATGCCATGGCACGGCCCCTGGCGCGGCCCTAATGGGTCGTGCTCGGTCTGAAATTTTTTTTTCGTATCGTGCCTGGTATGGCCCATTTTTTAATGGGCCGTGCCATGCACGGTACGACAATTCTAAAGGCACGATGGGCCTGGGCCGTGTCGTGCCAGGCACGGCCTAGTGCCCACCTCTAATCTTCAAAGCCGAATGACGGAGGCCAATAATTATGCTGCCCTTGCTCTTGAAAGATTCAAGGGTTCAGCCGAGTTTCTCGAAGAGAAACACTCATTCTCGAAGGAGGCCTACATGTTGGGGGCAACTAAAGTGCGCCTGAGGGTCATCCAACAGTACTCCGACTTAGACCTTTCCTTCCTGGAGTGTAAGGGGTATTGTGCCGCCCCAATTCGGCTGATACCCTGGTCGCAACTCCTTCAATCGCTGAAGCTGAGCCCATTGGAGATAGTGCCATGGAAATTAGGCTTCAAAGAAGCTATGGAGGCAGAATCGGCCAATGTTACTTCGACCATTGCCGAAGAGACGAGCTAGCCTGCCCCAGCTATCCCTACTTCGATGGCTTCCCCTGCAGAACCGAATGATCCAGCCGAGTCTCAGATTTAACTTCTCCTTTTGTATTTCATTCATTTATCATTTTTGTATGCCTCAGGGCACTTTTGTAATAAGCCCTTGGATGAATACATCTCATCAAGGAATTCTTTCCCTTTATAACGAATAACTTTGTAATGAATAATTTTGATCAATGAAGTTCTTCAAAAAAAATTCCTTTATCTGAACTTTTTCTACTGTTTGTTGAATGGTATCGTTCTTATTGCTTTCTCAAAATGTCTTACAATCTTAGAAACTTAAGCTCAGCAAAAATAGTATAGGGGCATCCCGACCAAGGGGTCAGAGAAATAACCCATAATACCTCAGCCTGACTGAAGGTTTAGGAGACAATAGGATATACTCGGTCCTACCAAGGTTCAAGAGAATATTTTAAGAGCTCAGCCCGATTGAGGGTTCGGAGAAATGACTTATAGGTTTTGACCCTGCCAAAATTTGGTGAAGTAATATGATAAGACCTCAGCCCAGCTGAGGGTTTGAAGAGTTTAGGTAAATGCTTGGCCCTGCTGAGGTTCAGAAAAATGAGTTATAGGTTTTCAGCCTTGCCAAAATTTGATGAAGTAATACAATAAGACCTTAGCCCAGTTGAGGGTTCGGAGACTTTAGGTAACTGCTCGGCCTGTCAAGGTTCAGAGACAAGATCGGCCCTGCCGAGGTTCGAAGAAAGTGAATGCTCGGCCTTGCCGAGGTTCAAAGAAAGTGACTACTCAGTCCTGCTGAGGTTCAGAGATATTGAGTGCTCGGCCCTGCCAAGGTTCGGAGATATTAAGTGCTCGACTCTTCTGAGGTTCAGAGATATTATAGAAAGACCTCAGCTCGACTGAGGGTTCGGAGATATAATTCATAGGAACAACAATTTGGGAGAAACATGTTTCTCAATCACATCTTATTGATGATATACCCAAGATTGTCCGAGTTTCATATCCTGGAGATGGCTTTCCCATCGAGGTCTTGAAGCCGGTAGGTGCCCGATCTGATGGCCTTAGCAATTTGGTAGAGGCCTTCCCAATTCAGAGTTAGTTTTCCTTGCTCCTTAGGTTTAGAAACTGAAGCTTTGCTGAGTACAAGGTCACCAGAAAGAAAAGGCTTCCTTTTTACTTGGAAAGAGTAGTAACGGGCCACGCACTGCTGGTACACGGCCATCCTAATTTGGGCCTTTTCCTTGACTTCTTTGATTAGGTCGAGGTTAGCCCGCTATTCTTCATCGTTTGCTTCTTCGAAGTAGCTTTCGGCTTTGGGTGAGGGTAGGCCTATTTCGACCAAGATGATGGCTTCAGTGCCAAAGGCCATCCTAAATAGAGTTTTGCTTGTGAGAATCCTTTGCTTTGTTTGATATGCCCACAGGACATGGTGAAGCCGTCTACCTATCTGTCACGTACTCTATTTAACCAAGCTTTTAGTCCTTGCAGTAGAGTTCGGTTAGCTACCTCGCTTTGCCATTAGTTTGCGGATGCTCAACTGAGGTGAGTCTGTGACTGATGCCATAATCTTGGCAAAGCTCTAGAAATCTTGGGTTGTCAAACTGCCGATCGTTGTCCATAATGATGGTGATCGAAAGGCTGAATCGGCAGATGATCGACCATCAGACAAAGTTCTTGGCTCGAGCCTCAGCGATTTTGGTAACTACTTCGGCTTCACTCTATTTGGTGAAGTAATTAATCGATGGCCACAAACAGAAACTTCATTTGCCTAATAGCGAGGGGAAATAGACCAAGGATGTCCATACCCCACTTTGCAAAGGACCATGCAGCTGTGATGGGCGTTAATAGTGTAGACGGGAGCCTTTGGATGTTCGAATAACGCTGGCATGAGTCGCATGCTCGAACAAGAACATTCAAATCCTTCATCATGGTAGGCTAATAATACCCTTGTTATAGCACTTTGTGGTAGAGGACTCGACCTCCTAGGTGATTGTCGCAAATGACTTCATGGACCTCTCATAAGGCGTAGTCGGCTTTTGATGGCCTGAGGCACTTGAGCAGCAGCATCGAGAAGGAACGCTTGTAAAGCTGTCAATCGTGTAGGACGTAATGGGAGGCTTGCATTTTTAACTTCCTAGCTTCCTTTCTGTCTGTGAAAGAATGTCATCCCTGAGGTACGCCAAAATAGGTCGACCCATGATGGTTCGATTTTGAGCTACATCACAGAGTAGGTGTCTACTATACTGGACTTCTCCAAAACTTTACGATGGAACCATTGATCCAGATCCATGGAGTTGATAGTGGCCAGTCTGAAAAGAAGGTCCGTGCAAGCATTTTTTGTCCTTGGACCTGAATGATTTTAAGTTTTAAAAAGTTGGATGATAGCTCGCACACTTTTTGCAGATATCGAACCATGTTAGGCTCGTGAACCTCAAATTCTTATTGAATATGTCCAACTACAAACTGAGGCAATGTGGACGTTCAGCCTATTGATCATCAAATCTCATGCGATTCGAAGCCCTACAAGCAAAGCTTTATACTTGGCCTCGTTATTGGAAAGCGAGAAATTGAAGTGAAGGGCATATTCGAGCATGGCTCCTTCCGACTTGTAAGAACCAAGCCCACATCAGAGCCAGTTGCACTGGCGGATCCGTCTACATGCAGCAACCATCGAGCTTCGGTCTTGGCTTGCTGGGGGTCTTCCAATGTCGATCCGTCCTCTAGGAGGTGCATTCAAGGAGGAAGTTTACCATAACATGTGTTTTGATGGCTGGGCAAGGCTGGCAATATATGTCATGCTCACTCAGCTCTAAAGCCTACTTGGCCATCCTCTCCAATACTTCTGGACGATGGAGGATTGTTTTAATCGATTGGTTGGTTAGAACCATTACGGTGTGCGCTCGAAAGTATGGATGCAGCTTTCATACAGATGTCACCAACGCAAGCATCAACTTTTCAATCCTTGTGTACCTGGTGTTGGTCCAGATGGCAACCCAAAAGGAGGGTAAATTGGATTCTTAAAAATTTTAATACTTAAAAATAATTTTACAAAGTGATAGTATACAAGAATATGTGCTATGAGTGTGGTGCTAAGAATGCAAAGCAATGTATAAAGATAGAATAGAGAGAAAGAGAGACAAGCACGACAAATACAAGAAGTTTATAGTGGTTTGATGTTAGCTACACCTACATCCACTCCCAAGAAACTCTTGGGCCCACACTATAATCACCATGATTACAGCAGAATTGTTTTACAAGCTCATAACTTAAACTTGTTATTTTACAATGGAATCACAATGAACCTAGCTGGTTTTCACAGGTTCACCAGCACAAAAGCTACCACAAGCTTTCTAGCTTGAACAAGGCCAAACTGCCTCCCTTGATTCAATCCCCTGATTGAATCAAGCAATAAGAATAATAGAGAAATAGTTACAATAGAAATAAAGCTCCTTAAATGAAAATATAAGATAATATAATCAAGATAGAAATAGAAGATTTCTGAAGTTGGGCTTTTTTTTCTTCTTTTCTTCTTTTCCTCTGAAACGATCTTCCTCAAGTTGGGATTGAAGCTTTGGAAGAATCATTGATGTAGAGGATTTTGAAGAACTAGGGGCTTCTTCTTTTGATTAGATGAAAATCCTTCAAGATGAATTTTTGAATACTCTGGATTTCTCTAAACTCAGTTTCGAACAGAAGGGATTTCAAATTTTAACTCTATCTTTTTTATTTCTCTCTTTAGTTCTGTTCTTCAAAATGGTCGGATGACTCTCTTTTATAATCTTCTCTAAATCCACTTTTAGATGAAAACTAGCCGTTAAAAATACTTGAAGATGTATTTAACACGAAAGAGAAAGAACCATTGAAATCCATTGGAAAAAAGTCAACTATTGGAGTCATCCTTGACACTTCTGAAATCTGCTTCTAATAGGTTAGAGTCGGCTCTAACAAGACCTGGAGTTGGCTCTACTCGAGATATGCAAAACAAAAACATTCGCCCATCGCAAGTCGGCTCTGGCTTTCTAAGGGGTCGATACTTCTCGTACGGGAGTCGGCTCTAGTGAATGCACGAGCCGACTCTAATAAAGCCCCAAAAAATCATCTCTATAACCATTAGAGTCGGCTCTAATTCTCTGCAGGAGTCGGCTCTAATCCGTGCTGAAAGTGCCAAACTGTTCTGATACGCTCCGGAGTCGGCTCTAATACTTCTAGAGTCAGTTCTAATTACTGAAACTTAACACTTGACATTAAACATGGATTCAAACTCAATTTTTCTTAGATTTTTGAATAATTAAATATTTTGAAATTTTGAAACACTTAATCAAAATTATTAGTAACATAAGAAATATACTCATCTGATTTTTGTTATTCATCAAAATCAATAATTGGGTCAATAATCTTCTCTTTTTGATAATGATAAAAACACTGAGTATATGCATATAATTAAAGCATAATCTTCAACTTAAATAACTTTTCAATTAGAATGATAGTCAACAGAATTTTCAATAACTTCATTTCAAATATTTTGCTCAACTATTCCATGAATTAGAAAAAATTATCCAATGATTCATACTATCCAAATTAATCAAATCCAATTATCAAATAAATCATTCAAATTAGATAGATAGGCTCCCCCTGAATAGTTGCTCCCCCTCTATGTATGTACATGATATATAAAATCAATATGCATACAACTCTGATGGAAATTTTGGGATGCTTGAAGGCATGCTTTTCATAAACTTTAATCATTTTGAAAACAAACATCGCCAAAAGCCCTAATTTCAAGATCGCCTTTATGCAGTTCAAAAAGTAAATCAATTAAAATCTAAAATAAAAGGAGTAAGAAAAATACCTGGATTGCTAAATCCAATAATCTCCAAGAGGCACACAAGTGTATTGCGTTGGATGGAGAGAAAGGGCGCCATCCAAGGGGCATGAAGAAAGGATGGAGACGTTTTACGTGAGGAGCGCTCAGAGGGGGCGCCAAGGGTCCAAGGGGTCTTCAGTTCAAACCCCACCAAGTACATATTAAATATTTAATTTATTAAATTATTTTAATAATAAATTTAAATTATATTTAATAAATTAAACTCATTTAAATTTGAAATAAAATGGTTCAAAAAGGACTAAGGCCCTGGGTCAACCCAGACTAACCAAGTCAACCCAAACTAACCAAATCAGGTTGAAATTCGAATCCAATTCGAATTTGATCAACATAAAAAAAATCTAGAAAAATCCCATAAATTTAGATTAAACTCTAGATAGGCTGCCCAACACATGGCTAATGTTAATTTAAATCCAACTTAAATTTATTAGCCTAATCAGCAAGCAAATGGACCTAAACAGATTAAGTCAGGAGCTCGGGTTAGCCACATATGCTAGTATGCGATCTTGGCCAACCAATTAGGATCCAAAAATCCTAATAAAAATATTTTCAACTTCTTCAATTAATTCTCTATTTTGTGTGACCCTCTGGGTTCCTCATCTAGCAGCAGTAGGTTTTTGATTTAGCCCGATTATGTATCGACTATCTGAACAGGTCAAATCGGGCTAACTTAAACTGTCAATATGGACCAACCTTCAAATTGACTTATGAAATCAATCTAATTGATTTATAAAAACCTACAAGACAAGATTGACATCTAGCAATGTGTCATGCCTACCCAGAAGATGAAGAATTTGAGAAATTACCAAAATACCCTTTAGTGGCAAGTTACGTGCAATTCAATCCTTCGATATTTCTTTATCCCGATTAAGTGATGGGCATGGATAAATGTCAAACCCTCATACTTAATCCATTTGAATCTCTAATCATTAATGAAGACTCAACCGATGATAAATAAGAAAACCTTTTCTAATTTTATCATACTTTGATCAAAGATTTTCTGAGTCAACATTTGATGAGATTACTTGGGATAAATACTCCTCTTACTAGGAGTCATCGATTCCTTGTTGACCTACTCATTACCTTCATACACAATCCTTCATATCTAGCATCACCCCATACATAACCTTTTGTTATGAATGAATATGAACCAAAATATGGATTCATGTGCACAAGATACTATGGTGGTCTCAGGTCTAAGGATTACTTGCACAACTCCACTTAGAGAACAATCTATTATGACAAGTAAGTAAAACTTCCATTTGATGTTCTCCTGTCGGATCAATTCAGTGAACTCATAACCTAATGAGCACCCACATCTTTGTATTAGTGTCCCTACACAAGTGGTCGTGAGACCAACCACCCTCACAATCGAGCATACATAAGATGTGCTAGTCTATCCGGATTCATCGATCCCCAAATCGATGATCCTATGACTAGGAATATTCTAGATTAGGGTTTATAGGTTTTAGGTCTCACTGTTATCTTTGTAACCCTAAAAACATTGCCCTATTCTATGGGGTTCATCATAAAAAATATAAGACACAACATATGATGAAATATAAAATTGCCTCTATTATCATTCTTGAGTTGAGAGAAATTACAAATTTTTCCACTGATACAACAACTGTGATTGGCTTTCAGGGCATAATTCTTTCAATCTCCACTTGCACTAAAGCCAATCGCCCTTGTATTTAATACCCATACAATCAAGATGGCGATCTAACTGCTGTAGTGGAAGGGCCTTAGTGAATGGGTCTGCTATGTTGTTCTTTGTTTCAACTCGTTCTATCACCACATCATGTCTTTCAATGATGTCTCGAACGAGGTGGAAGCGTCTCAGGATGTGCTTGGATTTATGGTGAGACCTTGGTTCCTTCGCTTGTGCCACAGCTCCAGTGTTATCGCAATATAATGGCACCGGCTGTTGTATAGTAGGAACTACGTCTAATTCGGTGATGAACTTCTTCATCCAAACAGCTTCCTTAGCGGCTTCACTTGCAGCTATGTACTCTACCTCAGTGACTGAATCAGCTACAGTTGGCTGCTTGGTACTTTTCCAACTCACTGCTCCTCCATTCAGAGTGTAGACATACCCTGATATAGACTTACTGTCATCTGGATCAGATTGAAAACTAGAATCTGTGTAGCCTTCTAGTTTTAAGTCTGATCCTCCATATATGAGAAAAACATCTTTAGTCCTTCTCAGGTACTTAAGAATGTTTTTTACTGCTTTCCAATGATCCTCCCCTGGATCAGCCTGAAATCTGCTTACTATGCCCAAAGCATAAGCAACATCAGGTCTGGTACATAACATTGCATACATAATTGATCCTACTGCCGAAGCATAAGGAATCTTATTCATCCTATCTCTTTCTTCTGGAGTCTTAGGAGACATCCTTTTAGATAGGTGTATGCCTTGACTCATGGGCAAATAACCTTTCTTACTTCCCTCCATATTGAATCTCTTCAATATTAAGTCTATGTACCTGGATTGGGATAACCCTAGCATCCTCTTAGATCTATCTCTATAGATCTTTATTCCTAAAATATAGGATGCTTCTCCCAAATCCTTCATGGAAAACCGTTTTGACAACCAAGTCTTGACTGATTGCATCATTGGAATATCATTTCCAATGATAAGTATGTCATCCACATACAAGACCAAGAAGACAATGGCACTCCCACTTATTTTCTTATATACACACGGTTCATCCGTATTCTTGATGAAATCAAATTCCTTAATAGTTTCATCAAAACGAATGTTCCAACTCCTCGATGCTTGCTTTAATCCATAAATAGATTTTCTAAGTTTGCATACTTGGTTTGGTCTCCACTTGAGACAAACCCCTCTGGCTGTGACATATAGACTTCTTCCTCAAGTTTCCATTAAGGAATGCAGTCTTAACATCCATTTGCCATATTTCATAATCATAGTATGCAGCAATAGCAAGCATAATCCTAATAGACTTGAGCATGGCAACTGGCGAAAAAGTTTCATCATAGTCAATACCATGTCTTTGCTTGAAACCTTTTGCCACTAACCTAGCCTTGTAGGTTTCTATTTGCCCATCTGCTCCAATCTTTCTTTTGAAGATCCATTTGCACCCTATTGGGACAATTCCCTCAGGTGGGTCAACCAAGATCCAAACCTGGTTGTCATACATGGAGTCCATCTCGGATTTCATGGCATTAAGCCATTTGTCGGATTCCTTACTCTCGACTGCTTCCATATAGGTCAGTGGATCATCATTTTCAATGACGTTGGCTTCATTATTGTTTTCAATCATAAAACCATATCTAAGAGGTGCTTCCCGCACTCTTTCTGACCTACGAAGAGGAGGTGTATGTTGTGGTTGTACCTTATCAATTTGTACTTCTGATTGAGGAACTTGAGTTTGTTTATTTTGAATTTCACTTAATTCGATTATTCTGCCATTACTTTCTTCTTGAATAAATTCCTTTTCCAAAAAGACAGCATGCCTACTAACAAATACCTTTTGTTCAGTAGGATGATAGAAAAGGTATCCAATACCTTTTTGAGAATAACCAATGAACCTACATTTTTCAGCCTAGCATTTAGCTTATGTACAAATTCCTTTTTAACATAAGCTGGGCAACCCCAAATTTTAAGATGTTTAAGACTTGGCTTTCTGCCATTCCATAATTCATATGGAGTGCTAGGAACTGATTTTGATGGTACCCTATTTATTACATATGCAGCAGTTTCTAGGGCATAACCCCAGAAGGATACTGGAAGATCCGTGAAGCACATCATGGACCGTACCATATCAAACAAGGAACGGTTCCTCCTTTCAGCTACACCATTTAATTGTGGTGTATATGGAGGTGTCCATTCAGAGAGAATACCATTATCCTTAAGATGATTAAGAAACTCGCTGGATAAGTATTCACCTCCTCGATCAGATCGAAGGATTTTAATACCTTTTCCAGTTTGTTTCTCAACCATATTTTGATACTCTTTAAACTTTTCAAAGGCTTCGGATTTATGTTTCATAAGATACACATATCGAACCTTGATAGATCATCTATAAATGTGATGAAATAAGAGTATCCTCCTATAGCTTGAGTTGACATGGGTCCACATACATCTGAATGTATTAACCCTAATAACTCAGTTGCCCTTTCTCCATGTCCAGTAAATGGAGACTTGGTCATTTTTTCCATGAGGCAAGATTCACAAGTTTCTAATGATTGAAAATCATAAGGTCCAAAGAAATCTTCTTTGTATAACTTGTTAATCCTTGACTCACTTATATGACCTAATCGGCAATGCCAAAGGAATGTTTCATTGGTATCATCTCTCTTTCTCCTTTTGTTTTCAACAAGCAACACATTATCATTGAGTGATAGAGTTAAAAGACCATTCACAAATTTTTCCATTCCAAAGAAGTCATTTGAATAAGATATAGAGCATCCATTGCTCTCAACTTTTATTTCATAACCTTGTTTTAATAACAACGGTACAGAAATAATATTTCTGACTACATTCGGAATAAAATAACAATCTTTTAATTTAAGTATTTTGCCTGTAGGTAATAATAATAAGTAGGTTCCAATAGCTTCTGCATGGATGGTCTCTCCACTCGCGCCATAAAGCTTGAAGTCACCTTTCTCCAACCTTCTAATTTTGTGAAGCCCTGCAAAGATTTGCATATGTGAGCCCCACATGCGGTATCCAATACCCATGAATCAGAAGTTGAAGAACTCAATGATAAGTTTGTTTGTATCATTAACAAACCTTTTGATGCTTTATCAGTATCCTGTTTCAAACTTGCCAGGTACTTCTTACAATTCTTCTTCCAATGTCCCTTCTTACCGCAGAAGAAACAAGATCCATCATCTGAAGACTTCTTTGCCTTCTTCTTCTTCTTGATGCTCCTTTTAGGGTTTAATTTTCTTTTTAAACCCTTCTTCATCACCTCTTTCTTCTTCCATCGATCAGAAGAAGATGAGCCTTTTCTCCCTTAAAATGGCTCTCAGCAGTCTTAAGCATGTTAAGTAGCTTTGGTAATGTAAGATTCAATTTATTCATGTGGTAGTTCATGACAAATTGTGAGAAGGAATCTGGGAGTGACTGCAAGATCAGATCCTGATTTAGCTGCTCATCCACGACGAAGCCTAATTGACCTAATTGGGTGATTAAGTCAATCATCTTTAGGACATGAACCTGAACAGGCGAGCCGCCACTCATATGTGCACGAAACAACTGCTTAGATATCTCATATCTTGCAGTCCTACTATGCTCTCCATACAACTCTTTTAAGTTGAGAAGTATGGACTGAGGTTCCATCTTTTCATGTTGCCTCTGGAGCTCATTGCTCATTGAGGCCAACATGATGCACTTGACAGTCATACTATCATTCTGCCACATCCTAAATGTGGCCCTTTCCTCCTCGAAGCATCTTCTCCGATCGGATCTGGATCCGAGAATCAAGAATGTAGAAAATTTTCTCTGAGCTAATACAATCCTCAGGTTCCTCAACCAATCGACATAATTTGGTCGGTTAGTTTATTAGCATCTAAAATGCCCCGCAGTGATAATGATGAAGCCATTTAATTGTCTACAAACAAAAGAACAATACATGAGCAGACCACTCAAAAATGATAATCACAATTAGACAAGGACTTTGAATCTAATTGTGTCTCCCACTATTTTTTCGAATACCATAACCCTCTACTATGTTAAACGAGAAACCAATATCCGATTTCTTTAGTGGGGTTGAGATCCCAATTCCTTATAAATGCCTTGAGTTTGCTCAACAAACATTTATAAGTTCAAGGGTAGGAAATTCCCTTTCCAATTTCATCAACATTACACTTGCCTCTAAGACACTTATAGCCTTGTGTTTGCACAACAAACAATAATGTCTTAGTTTAGTCAGACCCTTCATTCTATATAGTCATGATTGAATAATGTCACCCTTGAGTTTGCTCAACAAAGTAACATTAACAAGCATACTATAAAGCATAATATGCACCAAGTCAAATTTTTACATCAAACCCTAATAGTAAGCCTTGAGTTTGCTCAACAAGCCTACTATAGTTTTGATATAATTTTGGCTTTGTATGAAGGAAGGCATTTTTGTAGTGCATTTATAACCAATTAGCATTTCCAATTCTAAGGTTTAAATTAATCGAATTGGCCAGGCAAGTGGAAGAGGTGTGGGAGTCCCCGTTCTTGCCTTAGACACCAAATAAATTTGGCCAGGTAAGTAATGGAACTAATTAAAAAACCACATTCTCTTTACCTTCCCAGAACCACTTTTCTTAGACACCAATCGATCAATTAATCCCTAAAAAGGATTTGCTTCATGATAATATAACACTACAACTAAATATAATTTTTAGGAGGGCTTTTATCGTCTCGAGCACATCCTTATGTTTCTAAGTATCACATATCCATTTATGTGCATAGTGTGTCATTAATCTTACAACATAATGACAACTAATACTTCTAAACATATTTCTAAATTAATTAGGGTTATAGTGAAACCCTAATCTTGTGGCATACAATCAATCAGTACATACTTCATCTCATCATATCAACTAATACGCATATTAGCCCTAATATGCATCACAAAAGCATATGATTAAAAAATAATAATCATCCGTTCTCATTACTTGTTCATGGGATAAGATCACATCGGCACCCCTACATATCATAGGAGATCCCATTGAATGGAAAGAGAGGGCCTTTAAAAAACCTACTTGGCTCTTATGACCAAATGGCTATGGTGACTAACCCAATCCTAAGTAGTTACTAGGACATTGCATTATATAAAGTATAATAGTCAATTATGTATAACATATATTGCTAATTATGCATCAGAACATAATGATTTACTTATTTTAACAATCATAATAATAACCATTTTATGAATGTAATATAGTCATATCATTACATTATGCATATCATGCCAATTAGGTTAAACATAACTTACTATTTTGCTATAAACATATAATGATCTATCAATTTAATCATTCATAATAGATTAATTTGATTTCTTCTTGAATGCATGAAGAAGGCTCTGATACCACTGATGGGAATTTTGGGATGCTTGAAGGCATGCTTTTCATAAACTTTAATCATTTTGAAAATAAACATCGCCAAAAGCCCTAATTTCCAAGATCGCCTTTATGCAGTTCAAAAAGTAAATCAATTAAAATCTAAAATAAAAGGAGTAAGAAAAATACCTGGATTGCTAAATCCAATAATCTCCAAGAGGCACACAAGTGTATGCCCTCCAAAGGTGATCCACACAAGAATCAATTCGAAGAAGCACTCCTATTTGCTTGCTAGAACCTTCCTGGCAGCCTTTTTATCATATGCAGCCTTTTAATGCCTCTTTGGACTTTCTTCTCTTCAAAAGCTTCTAAAAGCTTTCCAACAAGCCTCTACACACTCTAATAGCCTTTCTCTATCTCAACTTAGGGCCTTGTCTTAATATGATAGTGATATTAAGACAAGGGGAGAAGAACAGGGGAGAAGGAGGGCTTACGGGCTCTCTGTTTTCTCTTTCTTTTTCTGTTTTTAGAATCCATCTGCTGCCCCCTTTAAATAAAAATGAAGGGGCAGCAATGAGAGGCGTTGGATGGAGAGAAAGGGCGCCATCCAAGGGGCATGAAGAAAGGGTGGAGACGTTTTACGTGAGGAGCGCTTCTATCCGCTCCGAGGGGGCCAAGGGTCCAAGGGGTCTTCAGTTCAAACCCCACCAAGTACATATTAAATATTTAATTTATTAAATTATTTTATTAATAAATTTAAATGATATTTAATAAATTAAACTCATTTAAATTGAAATAAAATGGTTCAAAAAAGGACTAAGGCCCCGAGTCAACCCAGACTAATCAAGTCAACCCAAACTAACCAAATCAGGTTGAAATTCGAATCCAATTCGAATTTGATCATCATAAAAAAATCTAAAAAATCCCATAAATTTAGATTAAACTCTAGATAGGCTGCCCAACACATGGCTAATATTAATTTAAATCCAACTTAAATTTATTAGCCTAATCAGCAAGCAAATGGACCTAAACAGATTAAGTCAGGAGCTCGGGTTAGCCCACATATGCTAGTATGCGATCTTGGCCAATCAATTAGGATCCAAAAATCCTAATAAAAATATTTTCAACTTCTTCAATTAATTCTCTATTGTGTGTAACCCTCTGGGTTCCTTATCTTGCCAGTAGTAGGTTTTTGATTTAGCCCGATTATGTATCTGACTATCTGAACAGGTCAAATCGGGCTAACTAAACTGTCAATCTGGACCAACCTTCAAATTGACTTATGAAATCAATCTAATTGATTTATAAAAATATACAAGACAAGATTGACATCTAGCAATGTGTCAGGCCTATCCAGAAGATTAAGAATGTGATTAAAATTATCAAAATACCCTTTAGTGGCAAGTTACCGTGCAATTCAATCCTTCGATATTTCTTTATTCCGATTAAGTGATGGGCATGGATAAATGTCAAACCCTCATACTTAATCCATTTGAATCTCTAATCATTAATGAAGACTCAACTGATGATAAATAAGAAAATCGTTTCTAATTTTATCATACTTTGATCAAAGATTTTCTAAGTCAACATTTGATGAGATTACTTGGGATAAATACTCCTCTTACTATGAGTCATCGATTCCTTGTTGACCTACTCATTACCTTCATACACAATCCTTCATATCTATCATCACCCCGTACATAACCTTTTGTTATGAATGAATATGAACCAAAATATGGATTCATGTGCACAAGATACTATGGTGGTCTCAGGTCTAAGGATTACTTGCACAACTTCACTTAGAGAACAATCTATTATGACAAGTAAGTAAAACTTCCATTTGATGTTCTCCTATCGGATCAATTCAGTGAACTCATAACCTAATGAGCACACATCTTTGTATTAGTGTCCCTACACAAGTGGTCGTGAGACCAACCACCCTCACAATCGAGCATACATAAGATGTGCTAGTCTATCCGGATTCATTGATCCCCAAATCGATGATCCTATGACTAGGAATATTTTAGATTAGGGTTTATAAGTTTTAGGTCTCACTGTTATCTTTGTAACCCTAAAAATATTGCCCTATTCTATGGGATTCATCAGAAAAAATATAAGACACAGCATATGATGAAATATAAAATTGCCTCTATTATCATTCTTGAGTTGAGAGAAATTATAAATTTTGCCACTAATACAACAATTGTGATTGGCTTTCAGGGTATAATTCTTTCAAACTCTCCCCCTTTTTTGTTATCAACAAAAAAAATTAAGCATAGGATAGTCCTTGCTTAGGATGAGGTTCACATCAATCAAAATAGAATCAAAACATCACAAAATAACTTAAGAAGATAATTATTTCAAAAAGATCCAAGGAATTTCATTAAGTCATCAACATTTTATATATTTCCATTGATTGCATAAAATAAAGTACAAGTCAAGTGAAATACAAGATAAGTAAATAAACATAAAGTTACATACAAGCTAGGATTTTTATAAGAGTTTAATTATTTCTAAAAGTAAACTAAGATAAGTTGTTGGGTTGGATTGGCTGGATTGGATTGGCTTAGATTGGCTGGAATCTCAAGAGAGGAAGGGAACCTTCACTTCAAAACTTTAAAAGTCTTTTCATTTCTTTCAAAATATGTCCCATTCCATGTTTTTGAGTTTTCAAAAATTCATTCAACAATAATTCAACTTTTGAAGCAGCTACATCAATTATGCCTTGAAGCTCTGCATTACATTTGGAGTATATGTCTGAATCATCACCAATGCCTCTGATTTTATCAAAAATATCTTGCAATTCTAATTTAGACTGTCAGCTGAGGTATTAATTAACTTTTCAATCTTTTTAACCTTCTCTTTCAAAATGTAAACTAGTTGCCTTACGCCCAAAAGTTGATTTCTAAAATTCTCATTAATCCTCTCCTCTTGCTCGGTAAGTGAAACCTTGATAATTTCCTTAAATTGCTCGACTTGCTCAGCAGAAAAAATAGAGGAAGGTCCAATAGATGCTGTTGGTGATGGTACTGATGAAAACTCGATCCAGGTGGAGAAAAAGATGGTCCAAAAGCATAGGGTCCATGTGCATGTGCTGAAGGCTCGGGGACCTCCTCCATGTCATCATCATCCTTGACTCTGACTCCTCTGATTGGCTCAAGCATATCACTCTGTCTTCTTCTTTGCCATTGACTATTAATCTTTCTAAAGCCCATGCAGTGAAGAGTAGAAATATTGTAATAATCAATGTGTCTCAGCTTCTTTAGTGGCTCATTGTCTAAAATGTCTACCTTTTGGCTCCGAAAGATCAGTGTTAATACCATTCCGTAGGGTAGTATTGATCTCTTCTTCGTGCCGACCTCCGCCATATATCCAATCATCATACTGGCCAAATTTATTGGATGCCCAGTCAGCACACAGTCCATTATTGCAACATCTCTCTCAAAACATACTTGAATCTCTCAATTTTTGAAAACAAAATCCTTCGGTAGATATTATGTGATAGCCTCAACTCTAACTTAATTGATTGGAAAAAATTTCTTCAAATTCATTAACCTCTCTCCCCAACATTCTTGACAAAGCTTCACATCGGTCAGAGGGGTGTGTGGCAGTTAATCCATCAATAGGCATTTCTAAAATATTTTTCAAAATCTTTGAAGTTATGTGAACTCGGGTACCTCTCACATAACTCACCAAACCACCATCTTCTATACCAACATTGCAATAAAATTCTCTCTTAAGGGCTGGGTAGGTAGAGACATCTAAAGAACAAACTTTCTTCCAACCCATGTTTCTTAAAAGCCTTCTAATATC
Organism: Calamus simplicifolius; assembly: GCA_900491605.1. Taxonomy (NCBI): domain Eukaryota; kingdom Viridiplantae; phylum Streptophyta; class Magnoliopsida; order Arecales; family Arecaceae; genus Calamus; species Calamus simplicifolius. The sequence continues at coordinate 53,571 of UESW01003123.1, read as the reverse complement.
AAAACCTTCTAGGCCAAGGAAGTAAAAATTTACCTTTCTTCCTGAAGTAATTGCCTTTCCAGCCAAGAAATCAATGCGTGGTGAGGGTGGAGTAGGAATGGCATCAAGAGTTGAGGAAGAAGAAGTCGACAGCATGTATGGAGAGGGCTTCCTCATCGGATGATGTGCGAACCGTCTTCCAGTGGTGATGATGACTCCAATGACTGATGCTCGACGTTTGGGTACCATGGTAGATCAAAGGAAGTTAAAATCAAGGATATTTGGAAGTTTGAATGGAGTGAAAGAGAGTTTGGTAAGATTTAGAGATGATTTGGTTTGAAAAAGTGTTGGCTCTGCTCTAGAAATATTGACTGGGGCCACTTAGAGTCGGCTCCCAAAAAGCATGGAGTCGGCTCTAAACCGATAACAATTAGTGCTCGAAATAGAGTCGGCTTCTATAGTAACTAGAGTCAGTTCTAATGAGTGGACAGAGAGTTGTAAACTCTCAAATCGACTCCAACTCCAGTGGAGTCGGCTCCACGACAGTTTTAGTGGAAAAATAAGAGTTTTAAGGATCTAAAACTTGTCAAGCCAAGCATAAAACTCTAGATAATTTTTATTAAAACATGGGGGATCACAGGATTCAAACAACCAGATGATTTTTATTAGAATCATATGAAAGTTTTCAAAAAATGGATTGACATCTAGATAATCATTCTTAGGAGTTTCAAATATATTCTAATGGATCACAAACACCTAATTCTCCTCTAAGATAACAAAATCTCTCTTCACTTAAGGATTTTATAAATATATCAGCTAATTATTCTTCGGTACACACATAATCAAAACAAACATCATTGTTGGCAACATGTTCTCTAATGAAATAATGTCTAACTTCTATATGTTTAGTTATGAAGTGCTAAGTTGGGTTTTTGGTAAGGTTTATTGCACTAGTATTGTCATACCTAATTGAAATCTTATCAAGTGTGATGCCATAATCTTCAAGTTATCGCTTAATCCAAAGGATTTGAGCACAGCAACTTTCAGTTGCAATATATTTTAGCTTCAGTAATTGATAATGCAACTGAATTTTACTTTTTGCTAAACCAAGAGATTAAGTTATTGCCTAAGAATTGACATGCACCACTTATGATTTTTCTATCTAGTTTACAACCAGCAAAGTCAGAATTAGAATATGCAATTAAATCAAATGGTGAGTCTCTAGAATACCATAATCCTACATTTTTTGTTCCACTTAGATATCTAAAAAAAAAATTACTGCAATTAAGTGAGATTCTCTTGGATCAAATTGATATTTAGAATATAAACATACAACAAATATGATATCAGGTCTACTAGCTGTTAAATAAAGTAGAGAACCAATCATAACTCTATAAATTTTGATCTACTTTCTTACCATCTTCATCTTTATTGAGTTTGCGTGAAGGACTCATTGGTGTACCAAAAGGTTTGATAATTTTCATTCCAAATTTCTTAAGAATTTTTTTGTATATTTTGTTTGATTAATAAAAATTCTCTCCCTTTCTTGTTTGATTTAAAGTTCAAGAAAGAAATTCAGTTCTCCCATCATGCTCATTTCAAATTTTACTTGCATTAGCTTAGCAAAATCTTGACAAAGAAGATTATTAGTAGCACCAAATACTATATCATCAACATAAATTTGTACCACTAATAAATCCTTTTTTTCTTTTCAAAAATAAGGTTTTATCAACATTACCTTTAAAAAAATTATTTTCAATCAAAAATTTACTAAGTCTATCATACCAAGCTCTAGGTGCCTGCTTTAACCATAAAGTGCTTTGTGTAGTTTAAAAACATGATTTGAAAATTCATGATCCTCAAAACCAGGTGATTGATCAATATAAATTTTCTTATTTATAAATTTATTTAAAAATGTATTTTTTACATCTATTTGAAATAAGTTAATGTTCATGCAATATGCAAATGCAAGTAACAACCTTATGGCTTCTAATCTAGCAACAGTGCAAAGATTTCATCAAAATCGATACTTCTTCCTGATTATATCCCTTTGCAACTAGTCTAGCCTTATTTCTAACAACAGTGTCATTTTCATCTAACTTATTTCTAAATATCATTTGGATCATATAACTGGATAATCTTTGGATCTATCAACTAAGGTCCATACCTTATTGCTACTAAACTGATTCAATTCTTCTTGCATAGCAAACATCCAATTACTGTCCTTTTTAGCTTCCTCAATTATTTTGGACTCTATATGAGACACAAATGTAAGATGATTATTGATATTTCTCATGGATGATCTAGGTCTTACACTTTGAGATGGATCACCTATGATTAGGTCTTTTGGATGACCATAAGCATATCTTCAATTTATAGGTAGATCTGTATCATTACGAGTAGTATCAACATCACCATCCTCAGGTGAGTCATCATCCTTAGCTTCAGGTTCATGATCTAAAAATATATCAATATTTAATTTTTTAAAATCTCTTTCAAGGATAAATGGTATCTTCATCATCATCTTTCTTTTTAGAATTTGATGCTAAAGACTCACCAAACACTACATGAATCGACTCTTCTACAATCAAATACTTTTTATTGAACGCTCTATATGCCTTGCTAGATGTAGAATATCATAACAGTATACCTTCATCTGACTTAGCATCAAACTTTTCTAGGTTATCCTCTTCATTGTTATGAATGAAATATCTACAACCAAATTCATGAAAATAACTAATATTTAGTTTTCTATCATGCTATAGTTCATAGGGAGTTTTCTTAAAAATTGGTTTGATCAAGGCTCTATTTAGGTTGTAACATGTTGTATTTATAGGTTTCGCTTAGAAATATTTTGGGAGTTGACTTTCACATAGCATGATATGAGCCATGTCTTCTAAAGTCCTATTTTTTTCTTTATACCATCACATTTTGTTGAGGTGTCCTAGGTGCTGAAAAATTATGGTGGATATCATTTTTAATGCAAAAATTTTTAAATAAATAATTTTTAAATTCAGTCCCATGATCACTTCTGAGAGACACTATGGTAGTATTTTTTCTTATTTGCGACTTTCTTGAAGAATTTCAAAAATACCGAGAAAGTCTCATCTTTATGAGTTAAAAACAGTACCCAAGTGAATTTAGAGTAATCATCTACTATCACAAGACCATATTTATTTTCTCCTAGACTAGTGGTTCTAGTAGGTTCAAAAAGGTCCAGGTGTAGTAGCTCGAGTGGCCTAGAAGTTGAAATTATATTTTTGAATTTGAAAGAATTCCTAGTTTGTTTTTTAAATTAACATGCATCACAAACTCTATTATTTTTAAAATCTGAATTTGAAAGACCTTTAACCAAATCCAGTCTAAGTAATTTTGAAATTAAGTGTGTACTTGCATGACCTAATCTATGATGTCATAGCCATTCAATCTCATTCACCTTAACATTATCAGCAATTAGGCAATTGTTACTTATAAATAATTTATCTAAGTCAATTAAGTATATATTGTCATTTTTATTTCCAACAAAGATAAAGCTATTATCAATAGGATTAGATAACATGTAAATAAATACTTCAAAGGATACTTTGAAACCTTTATCGCATAGTTGGCTAATGCTAATTAAATTATATTTCAAGCCATCAACATATAAAATATTTTTAATAAAAATGGATGGAGTGATCTGAATTTTACTGATACCCATGATATGACCTTAACCATTATCTCCAAAGGTCACCACTCTATCTTTTTGGCTTCAAGGATAATGAATCAATCTTTGTCACTGGTCATGTATCTTGAGCAACCGCTGTTAAGATACCATTTTTTGTTAATCCTTTAGCTACAAGACACACCTACAAAGCAATTACATCTTATGTTTAGGTACCCAAACCTTCTTGGATCCTTCATGGCTAGTAGCAGCAAATATAGTTCCTTTTAGAATCCAAACCATCTTACCTTTATAACCAGCATTTACATGAAATATTTTATGGTTGCAAACATAGGATTTATGCCCTTTCTTACCATAACAAAAATAAAAAATATTATTTTCAACTGATTTCTTGATAAAAAAATTGTTAACTAATTTTTTTTCTTATGTGGTTTGTAACCCAAACTGGCCTTATCAAAAATACCTCTTTGATTGTTTAAAAGCAAATTAAGTCTTTCCGAGCTATATGTAAATTTTTCAACAATATTCTTATATTTTTTAATTTTATTTTTTAAATTCTAATTTTTAGCAAAAATCTTATTTTTCTCTTTTTCTAAATCTTACTTTTCAGATTTTAGCTTTTCAAATTTATCTTTCTTTTTAAGAAGACTTTGGTTTTTAAAACTTTATTCTTTGTTCTCAAAATTTTAAAATCACTAAGCAATTCATTGAAAGCATCATAAAGTTCATCAAAAGTAAAAACATAAATAGGACTTTCAGAGCATAAATCTTCTTCATTGGCCATTAAACATATGTTTGCAACTTCTTATTATTCATCTTTGGATAAATATTCCTCACAGTCACTCCAAGTTGCAACATACGCTTTCTTTTTCTTTCTATATCCCTTCTTGAGCTGAGGACTTTTAGATTTGTAATGTTCGAGATTTTTACATTCATAGCATATCACAGGATCCTTCTCCTTCTCTTTATTCTTTTCCTTATCTCCTTCCAATTTAACATCAATTTTTCTTTTGTGAAATTGCCTCCTTTGTATGAATTTCTTGAACTTTCTAGCAAGGAGAGCGGTGTCATCATTGTCTTCATCTTCTTCACTGTTGCTCTTCTTCTTTTCAGCAATTTTTAATGCGATAGTCCTTTTATTCTTCACATCTTCTTCAAGATGTTGCTTCATTGTAAGTTCATGGATCATGAGTGATCCAAGGAGCTCCTCTAAAGATAAACTGTTGAGATCTTTGACTTCTTGGATTGCTATTACTTTGGCTTCTCATGCTCTTGGAAGGGACCTAAGAATTTTTCGAACAAGTTCAGAATTAGTATAGGTCTTTTCAAGACTTTTTAATCCATTCACTATATCAGTAAATCTAGCGTACATGTATGTGATGGACTCATTCTGATCTATGTTAAAGAGTTTATATTTATGCATAAGAATATTAATCTTGGACTCTTTAACCTGGTTGGTACCCTTATGGGTAACTTCCAACATATCCTATATCTCCTTGGCTGAGATGCAAGTAGATATTTTATTGAATTCATTTGCATCCAAGGAGCAGTATAGGACATTCATGGCCTTGGCATTGAGTTGGACCATTTTTCTATCATTCTCATTCCAATCCCTTTAGGGCTTAGGAATAATAGATCCATCTACTAAGTGAATGGGAGTGCTAGGACCATTGATAATGACACTCCATAAATCATAGTCTAAAGCTTGAATGAATATCCTTATTCTAGCTTTCCAATATGAATAGTTAGTGTCATTAAACAAAGGTGGACGATTTATGAATTATTCCTCAAAAAAGAACCAACTTGAGCTGTCATTTGGATATTTAGCTTTTGATTATTAAATCAAGAAAGGATAAGCACTAGCTCTGATACCAATTATTGGCCCATATAGCAACCCAAGAGGAAGGATGAATTTGGTTCTTAAAAATTTTAATACTTAAAAATAATTTTACAAAGTGATAGTGTACAAGGATATATGCTATGAGTGTAGTGCTAAGAATGCAAAGCAGTGTATAAAGATAGAGTAGAGAGAAAGAGAGACAAGCACTACAAACATAAAAAGTTTATAGTGGTTCGGTGTTAGCTACACTACATCCACTCCCAAGGAACTCTTGGCCCACACTATAATTACTCTGATTACAGTATAGTTGTTTTACAAGCTCACAACTCAAACTTGTTGTTTTACAATGAGATCACAACGAACCCATCTGGTTTTCAGAGGTTCACTAGCACAAAACCTACCACAAGCTTTTTAGCTTGAACAAGGCCAAATTGCCTTCCTTGATTCGATCCCCTAATTGAATCAATCAACAAAAATAATAGAGAAATAGTTATAACAGAAATAAAGCTCCTTAAATAAGAAAATAAGATAATATAATCAAGATAAAAATAGAAGAGTCTGATTTAGAAGATTTCTGAAGTTGGGCTTTTCTTCTTTTCCTCTGAAATGATCTTCCTCAAGTTAGGCTTGAAGCTTTAGAAGAATCATTGATGTAGAGGCTTTTGAAGAACTAGGACTCTTTGCTTCTTCTTTTGATTTGATGGAAATCCTTCAAGATGAACATTCAAATACTCCAAATTTCTCTAAACTCGGTTTCGAACAAAAGGGATTTCAAATTTTAACTCTATCCTTTTTTATTTCTCTTCAGTTTTGTTCTTCAAAAGGTCGGATGACTCTCTTTTATAATCTCCTCTAACTCCACTTTTAGATAAAAACTAGCCATTAAAAATACTTGAAGATGTGTTTAGCATAGAAAAGGAAAGAGTCATTAAAATCCATTGAAAAAAAGTCAACCATTGGAGTCATCTCTGACACTTCTGAAATCCACCTCTGATAGGTTAGAGTCAGCACTAACAAGACCTAGAGTCGGCTCTAACTCTAGATATGTAAAACAGGAACATCCATCCATCGCAGAGTCGGCTTTGGCTTTTTGAGGGATCGACACTTCTTGTGCTGGAGTCAGCTCTAGTGAATGCGGGAGCCGGCTCTAATGAAGCCTCAAAAAATCACTCTCTGTATAACCATTAGAGTCGGCTCTAATTCTCTGTAGGAGTCGGCTCTAATTTAATAAAGAAATGAGACTCTCTGTCTTTCGATTAGAGTCGGCTCTAATCTCTGTAGGAGTCGGCTCAATCTGTGCTGAAAGTGCCAAACTGTTCCGATATGCTCTAGAGTCGGCTCTAATTACTGAAACTTGACACTTGACACTAGACATGGATTCAAACTCAATTTTTCTTGGATTTTGAATAATTAAACATTTTAAATTCCTAAAATGCTTAATTAAAATTATTAGTAACATAAGAAATATACTCATGTGGTTTTTGTTATTCATCAAAATCAATAATTGGATCAACACCTGGTTTCAGCATTCTGAAGCAGCTTGCTAATATAGTAGACCAGTTTTTGAATTTTGTTCTCTTCCCAGACTAGCATAGAACTGACAGCATTCTTTGAGACCGCCAAGAATAGATATAAGGATTCCTCAAGCTTTGGGATGCTAAGAAGCAGAGGCAAGCCCAAGTACTTCTTCAAATCTTTAAAGGCCTTCTGGTAGTTGGGGATCCATAGAAAGTTCTTTGCCGAACAAAGTGCCTTGAAGAAAGGCAAACACTTCTTGACATATCGATCATCGAAGCGGTTGAGGGCTGCTAGTTGTACCGTAAGGTGTTAGACTTTTTTGATAGACCTAGGTAGCACCATCTTTTGAAGGGCTTCGATTTTCTGGGGATTCGCCTCAATTCTTCTTTGGAAGACCATGAAGCTCAAAAAAATTTCGGAGTTCACTCTGAAAGCACATTTGGTTGGGTTCAGTTTCATTTGATATTTCCTAAGGATGGCGAAGCTTTCGATTATATCAAATATATATTGGGTCGCTTCCCTGCTTTTCATCAATATATCATCGACATAGATCTTCATATTCTGATTTATTTGGTCTTTGAAAACTTTGTTGACCAGCCTCTGATAGGTTGTCCCAGCATTCTTTAGTCTGAACGGCATGTCCCGATAGCAATAGGTACCCCTATCAATGATAAAGGCTATCTTTTTTTCATCCTTGGAAGCCATCGTATCTGATTGTAGTCTGAATAGGCATCCATAAATGTCAGCATCTAATGGTCGAATGTAGCATCCACCAGCTGATCGATCTTCAGCAAGAAAAAACTATCCTTCGGCAGGCCTTGTTGAGGTTCGTGAAGTCGATATAGATTTGTCACTTGCCATTTTCCTTTTTTACCATGATGACGTTCCCAACCAGCTGGGTTAATTTACCTTCGGGATGAAATTTGCTTTGAGAAGTTTGTCGACCTCTTCTTCAATAGCTTTCTAGCGTTCAGAAGCAAAACTCCTCTTCTATTGTTTGATTGGTTTAAATTTCTCATCCACATTGAGGTGGTGGACGAGAACATTCGGACTAATCCCCGGCATGTCAGAGGTAGACCAGGCGAAGACATTGGCATTTTTACACAGAAATTCGACTAAGTCTTGTCGAGGCTTCCCTTCCAATTGTGAACCGATCTGGCTGGTTCAGTCGAGCCGGCCCTTTTCAAGCGGGACCTCCTCAAGCTCTTCGATAGATTCCCCTATTTTCTTGGTAAGATCTTCCCGAGCATCGAGTGTGTCGACTTTCAGCCTTCGAGATTGAAGGTTGTTAATAAAATAATATCGCATGGCAACTTGACTCCCTCGGACGGTTCCAATCCCCCACTTCATGGGGAACCTCATAGGATGGCCCTCTTCAAGTGTATGGGATGGAGATCACTACTCCAGGAGACACCTGCTTGGGTCTTTCGAGGAGGCATAATACGGTGACCAGAGTTTAGTCACCAGAAAGTCCATAAGGATAGTTGTCGTACAAGGCCATTCGCCAACCCGAATCGTTTGAGTTATTACTCCTTCGAGCACAATGGTGTCATCGGTGAACCCCATCTAGGTAGAGTCCATCTCACGAAGATCTTCTATCTTAAAGTTCATTTTCATAAAGGCATCGAAATAAAGAACATTGACAAAGCTTTCACTGTCGATAAGAATCTGATGTACATCATAATTTTGCATGTTTAAGGATACAACAAGAGCATCATCATGGGGATATTGTATCCTTAGAGGTCTTTCTCAGAGAATGTGAGTCCCTCACATTTGATTTTCTTGAATGGGCTCTCCTCCTCATTTGGTTGACTCGTGGATGGGCCGACCATGGCAATCATATGTACATTGCTCGTTGCCGGTAGATTCGATAGGGGTTGTCGAAATTCGGATGGATACTCTGCTCTGGCTTCTCCCTCTGGGGGTCCTCTATAGTGCTCAAGCCTTTCTCGGTGGATCAGTTATTCAATCTCTTTCCTAAGCTGCCAATATTCCTCGGTATCATGCCAATGGTCGCGATGATTCCAATAGTACTTTTTCATCTCTCCCTAGATCGAATTACCCTGGAGAGACTTCAACCAAGGAAGCTGATGCTCTATCTTTATCAGGATTTGGGCCCGGGGCATGGTAAGCAGAGTAAACTAGTTAAACCTTTGTGTTGGGCTCCTATATTGTCGTCTGGGTGATGGAGCCCTTTGGCGGTGGGGGCTTGTAGGACAAGTCGGCCTGCTTTTGTCCAAGCTGCTTTTCTCCTTCTTTTCTTGCCCGACTCGCGCTGACCTTTGGGACTCTTTCACCCTAGCATATTTGTCTGCCAAGACCATCATGTCGGAGAGACTTCGCGGGTACTTCACCTCCAGCACCAAATAAAAGTCTTCCTTCTTTAGTACTCTGCCTACGAGGGCGGACATGGCCACTTCATGGTTGAGGTAGTCAACCTCCAATATGGCCATATTAAAATGACCCAAGAAGCTCTTTAAGGACTACCCCTCCCTTTGCTTTAGTTTAGAGAGAAAATCCGACCTTCGCCGATATCAGCAGCTGCTAACGATCTAACTGGTATAGGAGCAGCCAAGTTCATCAAAGGAGTCGATGAAATTTGGCTTTAAGTTGTCGAACTGTACTCTGGTGGGTTTCCTAAGAGTTGAAGGAAAATCCTGGCACAGGATCACATCTGAGGCTCCGTGGAACAGCATTATTGATCGAAAGCTGCTCAGATGGTTGTCTGGGTCAGCTATCCTGTTGTATGGCTTGATAGCGGGGGGCTTTATGTGCGACGGGACAGCTTTATTCATGATCCTCTTGGTGAAGGCCAAACCTTGTTTCGCCTGAGATTCCGGCAAAGACACGTGCTTGACAACGTCCAATTCCAGGCATCTCCTTGATCTTTTGCTCGAAGACTTCAGCCTGCACTAATGGAAGAGCCAGAAGAGGAGATCGACGTCTGGGCATTGAACCTTGATGAAAGGAAATCGGGGACAATGAGCGGGCCCGACGAGGCTAGAGGAGGCCTCTTTCTTTGGCTTTGGGTGGAATTGCCTTTGTCTCTCCCATGTCATGGTGTCATGGGGAATTATCGCTTCAATTTGATTAGGTGAAGGAGCCGTTGGTTGCATCAGCACGGCTACTCCAGCGGGATGTTGTTGGATACCCGCATGAGATTGAAGATTGGATGCAGTTAGGGAAAGGACTCCTTGGAGCCCTTGTACCAAATGTGCTAAGGCTTGAACTTACTTGACCAATGGACTGAATTGGTCCTGAGTGATGGGTGCCGTAGGCGGCGGCAAAGTAGCGGGTTGTGACGGCTATGAAGATGCTGTATTCTATGAAGGACCAGGCCTTTGAGAGGCGGCCTGATCAGGAGCATCTACAATCGCTCTTTTGCAGTTTGCCATTCAAGGTGATGTCCTTCTCTTTTTCACTTTTTCTTCTATAATTTTAAGTTTTTAGGACTTGAGGCCCTTCATCTAGCACTAATCCGTCACTGCAGATTTTCATTCTCCAACTATGTATGATACTAGCTCGGTGAAAATACATGTAGATGTTAATCTACATTTGGCTAAGTATACTGGAGAACCCATATCTCAGTTGGAATATTCGCGTATAATTGGTAGTTTAATGTATGTCATGAATTGTACTCATCCTAACATAGCATATGCTATCAATAAGTTGAGCAGATTCACAAGTAATCCAGGTCCAAATCATTGGACAGCTCTAATAATGATATTAAGATATCTGCGATATACCCTAAGTTATGGATTACATTATTCAAGATATCTAGCTGTACTAGAAGGATACAGTGATGCAAATTGGATATCTAACACGAAAGATACAAAATCCATAAATGAATATGTATTCGCCTTAGGAGGAGGTGCAGTGTCATAAAAATCTTCTAAACAAACATATATAGCTCGATACACTATGAAATTTGAGTTTATTGCTTTAAAAAGGCTGCTAAAGAAGCGGAATGGCTTTAAAATCTTTTAGAAAATATTTATGTTGGCCAAAGCCTGTGTCTACAATATGCATACATTGTGATAGTCAATCGACAATTTGCAGAGCACAGAATAAGATGTATAATGGTAAGTCTAGACATATATGTCGTAGACATAATACCATTAAGTATTTACTTGAAATTGATGTAGTTTCTATTGCCTATATTCAGTCAAAGAAAAACCTAGCGGATCCATTAACAAAGGGGTTACCAAGAGATCAAGTAAACTTTTTATCGAGGGGAATGTGTTTAAAACCTATAACTAAAAAAATCTTCATAGTGGATACCCAACCTAGCTGATTGGAGATCCCAAGATCTAGGTTCAAAAGGGATAACTAAATTATGAAAAAAACTTGCATAGCACTAAGGATGTCCAATCCTACTCATTCCTATGATAATTGATGTTATCTGTTAAAGGGACTAGGATAAGCATTGTTTTTAATGATTCTTATGACATGAACATTCATGTGTGATATAGCATGATACTCTTAATAAGAATCACCTATGTGAGTGTGAACTGGGCCAATTCTATGAGAATTTTAAGGTTTAATTCTCTAAAGCACTCATGAAACGAGAAGATGTTCGGGGCCAAAATGAATACAACTATGAGAACCAAAAGAATGCTCGGGAAGAAGTTGCGTGATTGTTATTGTTTTCGTTTACACAAAACACTGAAAAGTTTGAGACATCTTGTTTAGTTTTTAGCAAGTAAACTCGATAACAACTCACTAAGGAAGGTTCAAAGCCACAAGCTACCTGTCACGCTACAACTTCATCCCATTATACTCTCTTTAGTGTCTGCATATTCATTTGCATTAAAATCCTTTTATGTGGGGGTTTGCCTTTGCTGATCTTTGCTGATCTTTGATCTAAGTCCAATTTTCATTCATGTGGAAGATTGTTAGGTAATGGACCAAATAGGCCTGGAATACCTAAATGGGCCTTGAAAGCCCATTACCTCCTTATGTGGGTGAATAAGAAATTATGGGGACATTTAGTCCCACATCAAAAAAATTAAGAAAGAAAGGTTCACTTATATGAAAACTCTTCCTTGAAGCTTAAGTTCCTTAGGCTCACCATAAGTGAAGAGCTTAAGGATGATGCGTATGCGAAGGACGCAGTAGCGCTTTGTAGGCGCACTTCGCACTTTAAATTTTTTCTTGATCATGCGGATCCGACGGTGGAGACTGATTGAATTAAGATAAGGGGCTGAGATCAATTGACCGTTGATCATCAGATTAGTATCAGACTGATCGTTGATCGATCAGATGAAGGGTCAAGATGTGGTGATCAAATCATGATCGTGATCGCAGCAGTGTCGATCCAATGGCTCATACCCATCGGCTGATCGATCAATGGTTAACTATTGGTGATAGGCGCCCATCCGAGATAAGGCATCGCTCCGATCAGGCCGTTGTGATAAGTCAACGTTTCGATCATGAAAAGGCGTATCAAAGATGTGCCATGACTTATCTGATCGTGGAAATGGTTTATCTGATTGGAGAAACGGTCTTTCAAATCATGGAAAGGCTTATCGGATTGCCTGATCTGAAGATCACGAAGACGACTGGGCATATCAAAGATGATAAGCCCTTACCCTCACATCCTTTAATCAAATCCGATCAAAGTAATTCAATTTAAATTAAATCCATATGATTGCTTTCAAAGGGCACCTAAAGGCTATAAATAGGACCGTATACCATTACATTTCATTCATTCGAATTGATTCCAATCAATCCAATTCATTTTCTTTTTCTCTTAGGCATTTGCATACTCTTCTTAGGGAAGTATAGTTATAGTGCATTAAAAAGAGAGAAGCATTCTTGGTTCGATATTTTTGATGAGTTGTAGTGCTTTTATCAAAAGAAGACTGTTGTATCCTAAGAGATAATCGTCATACAGACCGTAAGCACCGTTGCGGGATAAAATTATCTTAAGGACATAAAGTTTAACTCTAAACCCAGTCTTATCAATTAGGTAGCCACTGTCTGCATCAATAATACGTACGCCCGGTGCACACCTTTGTGCAACGATGCACAAAGACTTTTCCCTTTCAAGTAACATTAAGATCTGTAATCTTCGTTCATTCATTCATTCACTCATGGCAGTGACAACATGATGATAGGCTGGAAGATAACTTCGATGACAATGCGATATCTATTGATCAATATAACGAGTATTCGGGACGGCACAGGGAAGGCCATATTTGATTTGTTGGTTTGTACCGAAAGCATCTTAGCAGGGGCCTACAATGGTACATGGAGGTTGCGTGTAATGATGGGCTCCCTTTGTTTGGAGATCAACAGGACATTTCCCTGTGCTCTGAGTGCACTCGTTGATTTGTAATAGACAATTCGGGTGGGTGGTTCGAATCATTGCGAGAGTTAGCGCCAGTGCACGTCGGTGTGCTCATGGGTTTGTCCCCCTTCCGTGGTTTTCATTGTAACAAGATGGTAAAGAGGTCAGGATCTAACTCTTTTGGAAATTGTACACTGTGAATAGGAGACGTAGCAAATATGTGTTGACTAAAGGACAGTAATTTGTTTGCTTTTTTCAAAATTATTTCCTGATAAAAGTTTCTCTGCAACACTGAAGGCGAGCACGATGGCAATAAGTGTCTCTCTGTCCTGTTCTCAGTATAGGCCCAATTACTAATAGACACTATTCATCCTTCCTTTTGGATGATACGATCTGTCGTTAGGTGTCAAGTTGCAATTTACAGCCAAATTGACGACTGACAGGATTTTGTGGATGTTAGGCGCCCAATGGATGCCAAGACAGCGATGCCCAGGGATTATCAGCTTCCATTTACTCTTCCCCAAAAGCAATTTTCGACTTACAAGTAGCCTGATTTGATGGCAAAGAAACATTATCTTGCCGATGCTTTTAGTCTAATCCCATGATCACTAACTTCCTAAAGATTGATCCATTTACATTTTGCCAACTTGACAGCAGGAATCATGCTGTGTGGCAGTTTTCTAAACTCATTTAACTCGCCTTTCTTCTCGTCTATGATGATAACAATATATATAGCAAGGAGAGGCTTAAAGGGGAAATGGAAGAACCCTTCTTTATCTCTAATACTGAAGTTTTCCATCTAAAGTGAGATACAGCTGAATGAAAGACCCATTGAGTCCCTTGCCCGGTTGGCTTAACTTCGCCATCGTCAACGTTGTCGTCGTCTTGATTGGATCCTTGTTTTATTTAGGTGGTGGTCCCAACCCACTCGTACGACGAAGAGGGCCGGGCTCCGTGTACTGATGGGCCCAATGCTCCTTGGTAGTTCAAGCCCTCTTTTCGGAACCCTCTGATGTGAGACGACGTACGAGTAATAAAGTGCTGATAGCATTGAAGAACTCTGGCAGCGAGAGGTCCAGAGCCCGACCCTCTTCGTCGTCTCCTGCCACAGCTTCCAGGGAAGTTAGTCGTGGAACGAGAAGAGAAGTCATCGGTGCTGATTTGTTTAAAAAATACTAGAGAGAGAAATGCCAACCATTTCCATGTGCCATCATCTCCTGTGATTGCTTTTAAGTTTTAAAATACCTCCCAACTGGACTTCTGCCTCTTTTACTTCATGGTTTTTATATCTTCCTTTAATCTCGTCGTTATGTTAAACAGTCTTTCAGAAGGAAAGGGGGCCAGAAAGCTCATGGCTTGACTTTTGAGAAGTGGAGGCACATCCAAGAAACATCCTGGTAGCTAGCATCATTAATTTTTGAATCACGTTACCCCTAGGCGCATGCAATCTGGGGGAAAAGGGTTAAGAGTTTAATTGGCTCATGAGAAAGTAAAAAAGGGCATGCCATCTTGATGGTGGGCCAGGGCTGGGAATGGAGGATCATTTGATGCACGGTTGAAGGGGTGATGCGGTCTAAATTAGATAAGATGGGTGAGTTTGTTATCTATATATTTGAACCTAGCTAATGGCTTAGCTTGGAAAATAAATGAATTGAAGAATGAGATGGTCGAGCTGGAGGCCGAAGCTGGAGGCCAAGCCGAACCCACGACTGAAGCTGGTGGCCAAGCCGAATCCACGGCTGAAGTTGGAAGCCGAGTCGAATCCGAGGCTGAAGCTGGAAGCCGAGTAGAATCCGAGGCTGAAGCTGGAAGCCGAAGCTACAGCTAAGCCTTAAGCTAGCGGTAATTGCTCAAAAAAATTCGTGTGGTGTTATCGTTCTGCCTGACAGTTGATTAGCCATATCAGGTGCCCCCCGCCCCCGAGATGGGTGAGCGTGCACTTACCATTGAATGGGGGCGCTTTATACCCGGTGGCTAATCTTCAGGCACCACGTGCCAAGGGCCCTGCCCTTAAACATGCATCGGACGCTGCGATGCCATCATCTCGCCCATCTCGACTGTTGGGATGAGGCGGATCTCCTCGAGTGCTGGGCGAAAACATCATTACGGTGAGGTCACCTCAATCTTTTCGTTGGCAGTGGCTTCCGAGTTCAACGCTTTGGGTGGTTGCCGTAGCCGCCCCCAATGGGAAGCGAGCACGTAGCCAGAACGAAAATGGCGGGACGATTTTGAAAAGACAAGTCTATAAAGGGTGGTGTTTCCAGCTACAAATGTTCTTACTGCTTCCATTTTCGTCCTACCCTGATTTTACCCGGGCCTGTTCGTCTCCCATCTTCCCGAGTCCACCTTCGATTCTTCGTGCTCGAGTTTTTTAGGCTAGTTCTGCTATCATGACTGATTCATCCCTTTCATGTTCTATTTCCGGCTCCGGGGGCTATTCCTCCGATCTTCCTCAACAGTCGCCTCTTCTTCGGCGTCCAAATGGTCCACCTCTACGGAGGATGTCCCAGCAGAGCAACCACAGGTGGTCGGGCGATCTTTCGTCGAAAATGCCCGGCCATCGGACGGACCCTTGCTCGGCGCCGTCCGGTCGTCGCCGGCCCCTCTCGCGCGGGGAATCCCCCGGGGATTGCCTCTGTGATGACAGCCCAGGAGATAATCAATCTTCGGTCTCGTTATCAAATCCCTACCAATCTCCGCCTATACAGGCCTCTTCCTGAGGATAGGATAACTTCTTCCTATCCTGGGAGGGTTGCCCTCTACGAATTACTTTAAGGTTGGCCTTTGCATTCCCCTTCATCCTTTCATATTGAACGTCTTAGATAGGTATTCCTTAACTTTAGCTCAGTTGGTCCCAAATTCCATTCGAACCCTTGTAGGTTTCCTAGTGCTATGCCACATACATGGGATAGAGGCCAGGATTTCTCTCTTTCGTAACTTCTATACCCTTAGGAAACAATTAGGCTGGTGGTCCTTTACCCCCAGGCCCACTATAATTCCTAGGCTGCATCTTCCCACTTCGATTAAGGGATGGAAAAATGGTTCTTCTTTGCCCAAATCGACGGAGTGAAGACTGAGTGGGGAATACCTGACACCGAAGCCAACAAAGACCCTAGAATTCTTCCAAGGGATCAGGAGGCGTTTGGGCAGTTGATTACTGCCGACGTCCCTCGCTGCAACCGGCTGCTAGCCGAGGAGAATCTTCGGCTAGCGGGTATTATTTCCGGTGATGGTGAGCAGTGCAGCCTTTTCTCTTGATTTTTTCTTTTCTTCCCCTTTTGACCAAAATTCATTGGCTCGCAGGTATAGCACCATCGCTCCGTGATATAAGGAGGGCCGCCACGAGGAAAAGAAAGGCCCGGGAAGAGGAGGCTCCTGCTAGGAGGGAGGTTGCCACCAAAGCTATCGAAGAAGCCGAAGCCAGAGAGGTTTCAGCAAGGGATGAGGCCGAGAGAGGATGGGCTTGTTCCCCGCCTTCTACTCCATCCCCCATCGACCTGACGGACACCCCTCCGAAGCAAAGGAAGGAAGCGCCGTCATCACCACCAGCGGCCCCGAGGCGAGCCAACCGACATGGTTCTGGGGCCTGATCTGGAGGCCGCCCCTTTTAGCGAGGGAGCAGGAGCTGAACCTGCCCAAGCCGAAGCGTCGGGCGTGCAACCAGAAGCCGAGCCTGCGTCGGCTGCCACGGAGTCCACCGAAGAGGAGGAGATCGACGTTTCTTTCCAGTCGATCTTCTCTCGTCACACTCGCTGGGCCGAGCAGACAATGATTGACGCCTCTATACCTGAGTTGCAGAGGTACCTCCAACACCAGAAGACCTCTGCGTTTTTCTGAGAGGCGTCTGTGGCCCAACTTTGGGTAAATATCGCCCCCTTGCCAACCTCTATTATTCTTGTTTCTTCATCTAACCGAGCGTTTTGCGTAGGCATTGAACTCCTTGACCGCCATGAGGGGCCTTTGGTCCCAGTGTCAGGCCGCTCTCGATCAGTCGCTGGAAGAGATCCAAGAAGTAAAGGCGAGGGCCGAGGCGGCTCTGGAGGAGGCCCGGGCAGAGACTGCTCGGACGCAGAAGGCCGAAGCCGAAGCCGAGGCTGCCCAGCTTAGGGTGAGAAGGCGGAAGATGCGCTGGAGGTGGCCCAGCGCCAAGCGGCCAACGAGTTGGACAATGCTCAAGCGGCCGAGGAAAAGCAAAAAGAGGCAGAAGAAAAGTTGAAGACGGCGGAGCCGAAAGTGTATCTGTTGAAGGGTGGCTACACTCCGCCACCATCGAGATCGGTGTGGCCGAGGAAAGAGCCAAAAACGCTAAGTAAATATCCACTGGTCTGACGCAGAGATTGCCAATCTAAAAGCAGCGTTGACCGAAGCCGAAAAGAGAGCGCCGAGGCCGAGAGGAAGGTTGTTGAGGCTGTAGAAGATTTTAGGAAGTCTGCTGCCTTTAACAAAGAATTGGTTGAGACAACGGCCTTCGCATATGATGGCGGCTTCCAGGACTGCAAAGAAAAAATCCGAAAGCTTTACAGCCTCGAAGGGATTGAGGATCTCTAGCCAGACGAGGAGGATGATGGCCCAGATCCTGCCAAATCTTAGTTTTCTTTTTGGTTGTATCAAGTCGGCTTTGACCGATGATTTTGTAAAACTGTTTTGCTATTAATGAATTTCAGTTCAATCTTCCCCTGATTTGCCCATAGTTAGCTAACTCCAGCGAGTATGGTAACGGAATAGGTGGGGTCATTTTTAGGGGGTAGCCTAGACTGGAGTCGAGGCCGAACGATTGAGGCCAGAAGTGAAATTGAGGCCGTCGATCGAGGCCGAAACCGAGGAGTGTGGTCAGGGTGAGGTTGAAGCCGGTAGCCATGGCGTGGCCGAAGCCGATATATGTGGTGAGGCCGAAGCCGGAAGCCGTGGCGAGGCCTGGGCCGAAAGCCATGGCAATGCTGAAGCCGGAAGCTATGGCGAGGCCGAAGCCGGAAGCATTGGTGATGCCGAAACCGAAAGCCGTGCCGATGCCGGAGCCGGAAGCAGTGGCGTGGCCGAAGCCGACATCCGTGGCAGGCCAAAGCCAGAAGCCATGGCGATGCCGAAGTCGGAAGCCGTGGCGAGGCCAAAGCCGGCAGTGTTGTCCATGCTGCTCCAAGCTTGGAGTGCCGATGAGGATTCGGGCTTAATTGCCAAGGGCAAACTCGGGCTTGTTGCTGACGCGGAGCCAGGCTTAAAGTGCCGGCATGGAGCCGGCTTGATTGCCGAGGAAGACTCGGGCTTGTTGCTGACGCGGAGCCAGGCTTGGAGTGCCGGCGTGGAGCCGGGCTTGATTGCCGAGGGGAGACTAGGGCTTAATTGCCGAGGGGAGACTCGAGCTTGTTGCTGACGCGGAGCCAGGCTTGGAGTGCCGGCGTGGAGCCGGGCTTGATTGCCGAGGAGAGACTCGGGCTTAATTGCCGAGGGGAGACTAGGGCTTGTTGCTGACGCAGAGCCAGGCTTGGAGTGCCGGCGTGGAGCCGGGCTTAGTTGCCATGGGGAGACTCGGGCTTATTGCTGATGCAGAGCCAGACTTGGAGTGTCAGCGTGGAGCCAGGCTTAGTTGCCGAGGGGAGACTCGGGCTTTTTGCTGACGCAGAGCCAGACTTGGAGTGCCGGCGTGGAGCCGGGCTTAGTTGCTGAGGGGAGACTCGGGCTTGTTGCTGACGCGGAGCCAGCTTAGAGTGCCGGCGCGGAGCCAGGCTCAGGTGAGGAGCCAGAATGCTTAAACATTTCGTTAGTGCAAAAGGATGAATGATTATTATAGGGTAATGTTTAAAACAAATATGGCAATGGATTACTGATAATACCGCTGAAGGTTATCCACATTCAGGTATGAGGGAGAGGTTTCCCATCCAGTTCTTCGATCCGGTAAGCTCCGTGATGAAGCGCCTCGGTGACTCGATAAGATCCTTCCCATCTTGGTGCTAGCTTGCCTCCTTCCGTCGGCTTTGATATTTTGGCTCGTCGAAGGACTAGGTCTCCGGGATGGAACGTCTTAGGTCGTACTTGGGCATTGTAGTACCTGGCCGCCTGCTGACGGAAGGCCGCCATCCAGAGTCACGCTCGGTCCCGTAGCTCTTCTACTAGGTCGAGGTTGGCCCGCAGCTGATTTGGATTGTCCCCCTCGCTGTGCAACTCCATACGGGGGCTCGGAACACCTATCTCTACGGGAATGACAGCTTCGGACCCAAAGACCAGACTGAAAGGAGTCTCTCCGGTGGGGGTTCGTGGCATTGTGTGGTAGGCTCACAGCACACTGGAGTTCTTCCACCCATTGTCCTTTGCAGTCATCTAACCAGGCCCTAAGTCCTTGGAGGATGATGCGGTTGGTCACCTCGGCCGCACCGTTAGTCTGGGGATCCCACAGAGGTGAACCGCTGATGAATGCCTAGCTCGGTGCAATACTCCCGGAAGGCCGTGTTATCAAACTGCCGGCCGTTGTCAGTGACGAGAGTATGCGGCAGCCCAAACCGGCATATTATAGACTTCAAAATAAAGATCTTACCTTGCCCTCGGTAATCTTGGCGAGTGCCTCAGCCTCGATCCACTTGGTGAAATGGTCGACAGCCACCAGCAGGAATTTGCACTGACCGAAAGCTGGAGGGAATGGTCCTAGGATGTTCATGCCCCACTGGGCGAAGGGCCAATGTGCAGCCAGGGGGTCAGCTGAGAGGTCGGTTGGCGTTGGACGTTGGCATGGCATTGGCAACTATCACACTTCTTGACGAGCTCGGACGCATCCTCCCTCATTGTTAGCCAGTAGTATCCTTGTCGCAAGGCTTTGTACGCCAGAGCTCTACCCCAGATGACTTCCGTATATGCCCTCATGTATTTCTCGCAGGATGTAGTCCGCTTCCGTGGGGCCGACGCATTTGAGGACCGGGTACAAGAATGATCTTCGGTAGAGCTTTCCGTCCATCATCAAAAACTTTGGGGCCCTCCTCTTGAGCAGCCTAGCCTCCATCGAGTCCTCAGGAAGGGTGCTGTCAATTAGGCACTGGATGTAAGCATCCATCCATGAGGGGTCTTGCTCGACCGATAGGATCTCCTCAGCAGCTTCGATGCTTGGGGCTTCCAGATGCTCCACGTAGGTTTTTCCCAATGTCCCGTCGACTGAGGTAGCAAGTCAGGACAGGGCGTCAGCTCTGGCATTCTCCTCTCGAGGAATATAACTGACGCTGAAGTAGGCTAAGGGAGAGGCTTGTGACTGCACCATACTCAAGTAACGGGACATAGTAGGATCTCGCGCCTCGTATTCTCCAGTAATTTGGCTAGTAACTAGCTGGGAGTCAGTGAATGCTCTAAGGCGCTTCACCCCGAGCTCTCGGGCCAATCTTATCTCGGACAGTAGGGCCTCATACTCCGCATGGTTGTTGGTAGCTGGAAAGAGAAAGCAGAGAGTGCACTCGGTTACAACTCCGTCCGGGTTGGCAGGATGAGGCCCGCTCCACTCTCTTGGGAATTTGATGCTCCGTCCACATGGAGGATCCACTCATCCTCCCCAGCTCCAGGAGTCGGGGGGTTTGCATGGAGTCTTCTGGTTGCTCCTCGCTCCAGGTGCATTCGACCAAGAAATCTGCTAGGACTTGGATTTCATAGCCGACCGGGGATGAAAAGATAGGTCGAATTCTCCCAGCTTAAGCGCCCACTTCGCTAGTCGGCCCAATGTGTTTGGACGAGTGAGAATCGCCTTGAGTGGTTGATCCGTGACTACCACGATCAGATAAGCTTGAAAATAGGGTCGTAGGCGCTGGGCAGATACGATCAATGCGAAGATAATCTTCTTAATCCTCGAATACCTGGTCTCCGCATCGTGAAGCACCTTACTGGTGCAGTACACCGGCTTTTGTATTCCGTTAGTTTCCATGCAAACCAGAACGGAACTGACAGCCTCGGAAGAAGCTGCGAGGTACAAAAGAAGTTTTTCTACACCCTTTAGCTTGGATAGCATTGGTGGGGTGGATAGAAATTCTTTCAGTGCCTCGAAGGCCTTCTGGCATTCCCTCATCCATTCGAATCCGTTGACTTTGTGGAGTACCTTGAAGAAAGGTAAGCACCTCTCAGCGGACCTGGACAGAAAACGGCTCAAGGCTGCCACCCTTCCCGTCAAACGTTGCACTTCCTTCTTGTTGGAGGGAGGTCTCTTATCCAGGATGGCTTGGACTTTATTAGGGTTCGCCTCGATCCCTCGTTGGGTCACCATGAAACCCAAAAATTTGCCGGCGTCACCCCAAAAGCACATTTGTGTGGGTTCAGCCTCATCTGGCATCGGCGGAGGTTACCAAAGGTCTCCGTTAGGTCGGCGATATGGCTGGTGGCACGGACACTTTTTGTCAATATGTCGTCCACGTATACCTCTATGTTGCGCCCGATCTGGCTCTCAAAGACTTTGTTCATTAGCCTTTGGTAAGTGGCCCCCGCGTTCTTCAGTCCGAACGGCATCACCTTGTAGCAGTATAGCCCCTTCTCGGTTATGAAAGAGGTAGCTTCTTCGTCCGTCGAGTTCATCCTGATTTGGTTGTACCCAGAGAAAGCGTCCATGAAACTAAGGGTCTCATGGCCGGACATAGCGTCCACCAGTTGATCGATCCGAGGCAATGGGAAGCTATCCTTGGGGCAGGCTTTGTTAAGGTCGATGAAGTCTACGCACATCCTTCAGCTCCCGTTGGCCTTGCGGACCATCAAAACGTTAGCCAACCAGTCGGGATAGTGAACCTCCCGAATATGGCCTGCAGCTGTCAACTTACGAATTTCCTTGTCGATAGCCTTCTGCCTGTCTGGAGCGAAGCTCCTCTTCTTTGTCGGATAGGTTGACACTCTGGCTTGAGGTTGAGTCGGTGAGTGATTATCTCTTCAGGGATGCCTGGCATATCAGATGACGACCATGCGAAGATGTCGGAGTTGGCATGCAAAAAAGCAAGGAGCTGATCGCGGGCCTCCTCCGGAAGCAATGCCCCGACTTGGATGGTCTTCGCAGGGTCTTCTCCCAAGGGAAAGGTCAGAAGGTGCTCGGCTGGCTCCCCTCTCTTCTCCATGTCTCGGGGGTCGGTCGGTTCAGGTGCGGTTGCTGATGCTGTCTCTTGCGGCCTGGGGGCTAGGTGGTAGCAGAGTGGTACCGGGTTTTGCTCTCCCCTCATCTCTCCTACTCCATCGCCGGTGGAGAACTTCACAAGTAGCCTCTTGGTGAAGATGATAGCATCCAACAAGTTCAAGCCAGGTCTCTCCAAAATAGCATTGTATGCCAAGGGGACCCGCACCACCAGGAAGTTCATGAGAACTGTGCTCTGACGTGGCGGGGTTCCGGCTGTGACAGGGAGAGTAATTTCTCCTTCGACCCAGACTGAATCCCCAGTGAAGCCTATCAACGGAGTGGTGATGGGTAGAAGAGAACTTGCAGGAAAATTTATTCTAGCACAAGCGTCATAACTTAAAACATTCACTGAGCTTCCACTATCAACCAAAATCTTCTTTACAGAATGTTTGGTGATCGTCATAGAAACGACGACGCTATCATCGTTTTTATTCACTACCCCCTCTAGGTCTTTTTTGGAGAAGGGAATTACAGAATTTTTATCCTCCTCTCGATGTCTTTTAGAACCGCTGCCTGCCCTCAGGAGATCATGGCCACCATCTTCTCTATTGGGGTGTTGTCTAAGACAATCTGTTGTATGGAAAGTGCTGACAGACCCGCGGTAGTAGGGTTCCCCCAGCAGACGAACTTGCCCAGATGGCCTTGCTGCACAAGCTCCTCAATAGCTTTTTTCAGTTGGCGGCAATCTTCAGTATCATGGCCATAATCTCTATGATATCGGCAGTAGGCTTCCTTGCTACGGGAGACCGCTGACTTCATTGGAGGTGGGCACCGAAAGTAAGGCTCTTCCTCGATCTCTAATAAGATGTGAGATATCAGAGTGAGGAGGGGTGTGAAATGTTCCTTGGGAACAAATGTTTAGGGCCGGTTATCTGAGCGACGAGACTGCTCAGGCTTTCTGGACCATCCTCCAGCAGGTTCCACGGGCGTTAACTTCTTGCTGGAACTCTTTTTGGCCTCCCTTCTAGAAGAGTCTGCTTCGTCAGCGCGAATGTACTTCTGCGCCCGGCTTAGCAGCTTGACGTAGGAGCCGGGAGGCTTTTTTCCAGAGAATACGCAAATCTAGATGGGCGAAGTCCTCGCTTCGGTGCTAGGGTGGCTACAGAATCCTTCAAGTTATAGACCTCGAGCGTAGCCTCCTTGAACCGAGCCACGAAGTCCTTCAGAGTCTCACCGCTCCTTTATTGGACAGTGAACAAGCTATCGGTGACTCGAGGGATCTTCTGGCATGCATCAAAGTGGGCCAGGAAAGATCGCTCGAGTTGCTTGAACGAGTTGATGCTGTGTGGTGGCAGACGAGAGTACCATGCACGCTCTGCCTTCCGAAGTGTGGCTAGAAAGGTAACACACAGGAGAGAGTCTGTCGCCTCCTGGACCTGCATGAGGACCTTGTAGCACTCTAAGTAGTCCAGAGGATCCATCGTGCCATCATATGGGTCCAGTTGGGGAAGACGGAACCAGGGTGGGACTGGCTTCTCCATGATGCGCTGAGAAAGTGGGGGACGATGGTCGTAGTCTGCCCCGGTTGGGTTGGTGATCCGACGGTTGAGTTCCTCCAATCGCTGATGATACTCGTCAAACCGTTGCTCGGCCCAACAAGTGGCCTTCTTGCTCGAGTCTCCTTTAGAAGAGTCAGAGGATGAGGATGAAGAGGCCCACTGGTGTACAGAGTGCACACGCCATGGTTCCTTCTCACTACGTTGCCTGTGACAACGATCAGAATGGCGAGAGAAGGACCACTGTCGCTTTGAGGCTTCCCGATGGGGAGGTTCGGGGAGCGAGTGATGAGAGGCCTCAGGAGGAGTCCTGCCCTGATGAAGCTGACTGGCTCCATGACCCTCCTTATGAGGCGGAGGGGGTTGAGATGGCACAGGCATGGCGGCGAAGCAGTGTTCCTATAGTCCTCGCACCACCATCATCAGATCTTGTACCTGACTAGCCAGGACGTTGAGCCAATCGGACTGGCCAACCGGTGGTGGTGCAAGAGGCGGAACATGGGTATTGGCCTCTGATTGCTCAGCCCGCGGAAGGCATTCCGCGGCATGGCTGGTAGAAGCTTCCTGAGCTTGCGTCGTCACTATCCTCTTCCTCGCAGAAATCAAGGGGTTGTAGATGCGTGAAGGTGAAAGTTTGTCTACTACCCCCCTACCTGGCGCGCCAATCTGTTGCTGCCAAATCACTCGCGATGAGCATCGTGTGAGCTGAGATCTTTACGGGCCTTCGAGGATGCTGAGGGGTCACCGTCTTCCTTCGAGAGCCTGCAAAAAGTTTCGGACCGGTGGTTTCAGTGGGGACCCTCCGACGCTCAAGTCAGTGAGTTGTAGAACAGGAATGTGGTATCTGAGTAGAGCTTGAAAGAGAGAAAGAGATCCCCCGCGTTGAGCTCAGGTCCTCTTTTTATACCTGTCCAAGGGGGTCACCTTTATCCCATTCGAATCTTCATGATTTGAACTGCGTCGATGGCTGAAATCAAAGCCGGAATTGGAGCCGGGGCCGACGCCGGGGCCGGAAGCCGATGTTGGAGCTGGGGCCGATGCCGAGGCCAGAAGCCGATGCTGGAGCCAAGAGGAAGTGCTGTGGCCAACGTGGCAGCCATAAGTGCTTTAATACGAGAGAGAATAAGGCGATAAATGCCTTAAAGTGGATGCGCATGGCCTTTGAGGCCATAAATGTTTTGGTGCTAGAAATGTCGTGGCCGCATCGGCCGAAGCCGAAGCTGGAGGTCGAGTCGAATCCGAGGCCAAAGCTGGAGGCCGAGTCGAATCCGAGGCTAAAGCTAGAGGCCGAGCCAAATCCACGGCTGGAGCTGGTAGCCAAGTCGAATCCATGGCTGAAGCTGGTGGCCAAGTCGAATCTGGGCTAAAGCTGGAAGCCGAGTCGAATTCGGGCTGAAGCTGGAGGCCAAGCCGAATCCGGGCTAAAGCTGGAGGCCAAGCCGAATCCGGGGCCGAAGCTGGAGGCCAAGCTGAATCCGGGCTGAAGCTGGAGGCCAAGCCGAATCCGGGGCCGAAGCTGGAGGCCAAGCTGAACCCACGGCTGAAGCTGGTGGCCAAGCCGAATCCACGGCTGAAGCTGGAAGCCGAGCCTGAAGCTGGAATCCGAGTCAAATCCGAGGCTGAAGCTGGAAGCCGAGTTGAATCCGAGGCTGAAGCTAAAGGCCGAAGCTATAGCTGAGCCTTAAGCTAGCGGTAATTGCTAAAAAAAAAATCGTGTGGTGTTATTGTTCTGCGTGACAGTTGATTAGCCATATCAAGGTCCAAGGACCACATGCCTTGGTTAGGATCCTTTCAAATGTATGGCTTCTTCTTGAATGATAGAAGACTAGTTGTATGTTAGTGATGGAAGGATTGAGCTCCACTTTTGCTATTGTGAATTTCACTTCATCTAACACAACTACACCTTTGAAAATATAATTTATTACATTTATCCTTCAAAAATTGCTGTTTATTTATAAACTCCTAAAATTATCCTAGTTACACAAGGGCATCCCTCGATCAGATTTTTGGCTAGTGATATTGATAATTAATCACTTTAAGTACAAAATAATGCTATAATCCTTTTATAGTGACACAGTTATTTTATATTTAGTATATTTAATTATTACATTGTAATTGAAAAATAAACTGACTTTAGGTATATATAAATAGCAAATTTTAAAAATAAATATCTAATAAATTATATTTGCAGAGGTATATATATATATATATATATATATCTTAAAAAGTTTCTTTCCCCTGTTTATCTTTAATTATGCTAACATATCAAAGAAACTCCTTTTAAACTACAATATTCAGGTGAGAAAGGATGGATGCACATTTTTTTTCTCCAGATTTTTCGATCTAATTTCATGCAGAAAGCTTGATAAACAAAATAAGAAAATCAAAATATTTAATGCCAAGGGAAATTAGCATCCAAATTCGTACTTCTAAGGAAAGATGTTCGCCATCTTTCCCTTTTTTTTTTTTTTTTTTTTTTTTTTTTTTTTTTTTTTTTGTACAAGCGGATAATCATACTAATCTAGTACGAATTATCCCAGATATGTCAGAATACAAAATTTGCTGTAATACAGAGGGGCAGGGATCACCCAGCCGCCAAATCCAACCAGCAGCATGCTGAGCCACAAATGCTGCTATCCAATCGGCCGTCGAGTTGGCTTCACGGTAGATGTGATGAATCCGGACAGAACCAACTCTCTGTAAAATAGACCATGTGTCCCTGAGAATAGGAATACTGGGGCCGTTGAAATATTCTCCTTTCTCAGCCATCGGATAACCGTCATCGAATCACCCTCGATAACGAGACGATGAGTATGGAAGTGCTGAGAGGCATAAGAAATACCTGCCCAAGCTACATAAAGTTCAATCATAGGGACAGAGGAATCAAGGGTACCAAAACCATCCGCAGCCAGCATATCACCCTGAGGACCACGAATAATAAACGCAGACCCAGCAGTTCTGCCACGGACACTTCCATCGAAGTTGATTTTGATAAACCCTGATGGGGGGCTCCCAGGAAATGAAAACTGTATGCCGGTTCGCTGCCAAAGCAGCAGACCATCTTTCCCTCTTTGATGATCCTTATGTAGCCTTTCTCTTTAATAATTGCATCCTTTTGATTAAATAAGCAGTCCTTCTTTAACAAAGGAAATACAGGTCCATTATTAATTAGAAAGTGGTGCATTTATTAAGTTAAATATAGGTATGATAGCTGATGTGGATCATCAAATTAGTTAAATTTATGAGTGCACGGCCACTTGATTCTGCCCCTCTAATTCAAGGTCCTGTCATCCAGTCCCACTGTCCATTCAACCTTGGCCAAGTAAGCGTCTGGACTGGGCTTGGGTATACAAGAAAACTAATTAAACTAAAACACCAATAATCCAAGCTGTGTTTTTCAGTTAATTTGAATTTTTTGATTTCTTAATTTAATTTTAATTTAAAAGATTAAAATTAAATTAATTAATTTGATTTTAGTTTAAATTTTTGACAAAGCAATATAATCCAAACTGCGTCATCTATATATATATATATATATATATATATATATATAAAATTAAAATGAAGATACTATAAACATGTATAAACAACTTGAGTTATGTATGAGTTATATTTTTTTATTACGAATAATTGAGTTGTTATTTAATGATAAAATATATTATAGTGGGGGTTAGGTAAACTAATGTAGCCAAATCGTAATAAAGTTAATTTTTTTTTGATTTGTTTTGGTTTAGTTTACTAAAACTTCTAATCGGATTTGGCTTTGGTTTCAAGAAGCCAATTTAATAGAGCCAGTTAAGAATGTAATTGAGTCGAGTCGAGTTTACACAGTGCCAAGCTCAAGTTCGATTCGATTCTAAATTTGAAGCTCGAAACTTGACTCGAGCTCGATTGAATTTTTTATTTAGAGCTCAAGCTCGAGTTCAAAAAAATACTCGTATACTTGACTCGATTCGAATTTATGTATAAAAATTTTAAAAATATTTTTAATTAAAATAAAATATTTTTTAACTAAATAATATAATTATAAAGATAAAATAGTAAAATGTAAGCTCGATTAAGTTTATGAGTTTTTTGAGTTGAATATTTTAATACTTAAATTTGACACGATAACATTCTCAAGAAACTCGAACTTAACTCGATAAGTAGCAAATTAGTTTTAAATATTTTTTAAATCAATTTTAAGCTCAACTGTCTTGGCTCAATTATATCTTTAAAGTCATACACGCCCACTATTCCGAAAGTCCATTCGATCTTTGTACTCGCCCATTCTTTTTTATTGTTTTTTTTTTTTTTTTTGGACGGTGCGTGCTGGCCCATTCATATCGGATACTTTCCCCCTTGATTTAGCTCAATTTGCATCTCAATCCAAGAACGCCGGACAATGCGACCGTCTCCTTTCTTTCTAATGCAGTACTTTACATTGGGAGGACCAGCCTTATTACAAGGAGGCCTTCAAGGGTACAAAGTACGTGATGGCTTCCACAGGGACGTGGTCCTCAAAGCTCACGAGTCATCTCTCAACAGTACCCCTCTTAAGGGCATACAGTAGTCCGTCCCTCGGGACTGTGGTCCTCAAAACTCACAGACGCGCCTGCCAGCAGTACTCCCCTCCCACTCCCCTTTTTTTTTTTTTTTTTTTCCCATCATTCCCTGTATGTTTTGTTTCTCAAACACCTACCCTCTGGCATTCCCATAAAATGGAACTACCACACTAGTGCTATATAAGTATGTATAGTATGACCTTCTACTTTACCCCTCTTCTACTAGACTACAAATCTGAGGTTGCTGGGACCAAAGGAACACCTTTTCAGTGCCCGATGGGGGGGGGGGGGGGAGGGTGGAAGGGGACAGCCACCCTCCTCTCATAAAAGAACACACGCAGTGGGCGTGACCTTTTAGAAGGCAGCGCTTGCTTTTAAGGGTCTCCTTGGTGGACTCCCACGCTCGTACCAGTCATGTGCCCGGGGGATGCCTTTTAATGAAAGGGACGTGAGAGCTTTGAATCAGGACCAATCCATCCACTCCAAGTCTCATCATCATGGGTCGGAGGAAAAGGAGGGTGGAGAATCCTCCTCCAAAAGCAAAATAACAAAGCTGTGAAGGGATGAAAGGAGACCTGATTCCATGGTCATTTGCGGATGAAGAAAAAAAAATATATATATATATCCATCAATAAAGCTCTTTAATTACTAATTAGGTAACGCTATAGGCATTTAGTCCTCTCAGCAGCCCCATGAACATTGACTTTATGGATGAAGCTTTTGAATCTTATTCTATTTTTTTGGCACTTCGGCAACCAGGGTCCACTTGGGAATAAGGATGCATCTAATTCGTGTGTTTAAGTGCTTGTGTTCTCCTTTTTCTTTTCAAGGCTTCTTTCTCTAGCACCAGGCTAAATTGCATTGCGATCAAGTTGTGTGGCGATGATTCTCCAACAGTTTGGGTCGCGGCTAAGTAATTCCATCTCATTTCCAAGCTCAAACGCAACAAGGATTTGGAACTACGGGGAACGAGCCAGGGCCAAATTATTACATTTTTTCTATGCTAGAAGTACTGTAGTTGTTCCAGAAATTAATGAGCCCTACGTGGTAGGCCGAATAAACGTTGTCTTGGGCCAGCCTCAAAGCAGACCTGTGGAAATGGCTTAGAGGAGTTCAGGGGAGGCTGGATTCCAGGCTAATGGATTGCCGAACCGGACATCACTCATTACTCGTTAAATCATGGTGATTGCCGGTAGACCAGATGTCGTAGAGTTCGTGGACTCATTCATACCTCGGAATCTTGTGATTTTTTTTTTTTTTTTGCTAGTGTAGATTTTAAGGATGTATTTTTTTTATTAACTTTATTTAATCGTATATGAAAAAAAAATGAAATATTATACATGTAACTATTAACTATATTTGAAACAATATTAATTAATACAAAAAATGTAAATATTATTAATATTTTATTAATGTTGTTAGTATATAAAAAAAAAAGGTAAGATGGGAGAGGATTATAAGATTATTTAATATTTTATTAATTTTAATAGTTCAGTTTCTTTTTATCTTTTAAATAATTTATGTTAACCTACTTCTCTCAGATTAATATTTGACAGATTCAAAAAATTAAAAATTAAAAAATTATAGAAGCAGCTTTCTAACCCCACACGTACCAAACGCATTGCAAAGAGAACGTGGTGTTTGTTGCCCGCTTGCTCCCACTTGTTATCGAAGACCAAGCCATATAATATATGACATCTGCTGACGCTGTCTTGCCATGCGAGCCATGTTCTCGTTTTGGCTGAGTCCTGGTCATTCGCCTAAAATACTTCACTACCTTTCGAGTTAATCTAATGACCTCTCTTTCAATTCAATTAAAACATAACAGTGAAATGTTTAACGTGCGACAGTCTCTGTCACTGTTTATCTTATTTAAGTGGTGGCAGAGGACTACTACTTCCCTTCCAGATAATAAATATGGCCCACTTACCACGGCTTGGTGCATCCGACGCCAAGTCAATTGTATTGCATGAATTTTCTTTTGCTTGGAAGCTCCAGAAAAGATCACGCATGGACCAGACCTGACCTGTCGATGATCAGTGAGCAAATAGTAATGGCACGGCACGACTGATGAATGCCAGAATTATTAATAAAGAGTGAAAGAGTTATGTATGCATTATGGTTACATGTCAATGAGAGAAACCTCACCTCTTGCCATGACGCCACTTGCATCCAAGTGAATGGACCAAACCCAAACGCATCGTTATCATCGGCGCTTCCACACGCATGTAGACGATGGATACCTCAAACAGTATATGTTTAGTTTATTATATGAAAGGTCAATATTGATCCAATCCATCATTTAGAAAATTGCCACTGAACTAGAGCCAATTTGGCCACAACTTCTTCGATAAGAACATCTCAAGGGATATATATTGGGAGACAATATCATGTTGGCTGGTATAAGTCCATGTCATGTCCTCAAAAGAATAATATGGAACAGCCATGTCTACATCCACCCAGAAGTCGCAACACAGGGGAGTGGATCGATCTCTCTGCACAAATGGCTGAGTCTTGGACAACCACCACGTTTGGCCCACAGGATGGGTGGGGTTGAAGGTGGAGAAAGTGGGAGGAGACATCGAACTCTCAATCATCTAATCAGGACAAGGAGGGCCTATCAACAAATGGGGACAATAATTGTTTCAGGGGAGACGACTCAGGCCTCACATTTAAAACACAGATCGATCCAAAGGAGGAGAGGGAGGATGTTAGGGGATACCTTTCGGACTATAAATGACCAAAAAAAAGGAAGGTGAGGTGAAAGAACAGGGAGAAGAAAAAAAAAAAAAAACGCCATCAGAGACAGCTGCTGATGGTTGATGTTGCGTGTTGCTTGAAAGCGGATTCCATTCAAAGGCTTCATCATGTGAAAGTTCTATGTGGCTTGCTACAACCGCTCCACGTTTTAACTGCTTTGTCTAAATTATAAAAAAAGACTAGGGCTAAGACCTCTCATGACAGTGAATTTGATAGCACGTACACGATATAAACTACAAAGGAATCAACATCAGAGAAATTTCTGAAGCCGGCCTTCTGGAGAAGAATCGAAATAAGTAGGAAGCCGTAAGCTACTTTGGATGATTCTTCTTCCCATCTTCGTCGTACTTGAAGATTTCTAACGTTTCAAAGGATCAATTTGAGGAGAAGGCTATGGCAAACTTGTCGAAGTGATTGGGACTCCCATATCTATGATTGAAAATTTCTCCATTATATGTATAAGAAAGTCATTGAGGCAATATTGGGCAAGTTGAACACTGCAAGCATATTTGGTCTGCGTAGCTGCTAGAATAAATTAACGACAATGCGTGGTGCCGCAATGTCCAATCCAAGTGGCCTGAATCGTCTCTCTTTCGATTTCAATTAATTCCAAATTTTTTTCTATTCAATTTAGAATATTCTATTACTTGGAGAGGGTGCAACTCATGACGCTGAAAGGATATTGCCAACCAAAGATTTTCAACTTTGCCATCGGAAAACCTCATTAGTGTTTTTATCTTTATGTGAAAAAAAAAGGGGTTAGGCCAAGAGTAAAACGCAATGAATAATCCTTTCTTCCAGATTTTAATAATAATACATTTTGAAGAAAAAAATTCTTTTTTAAAAAAGAATTTAAACATATAAATAACGTAAAATATAATTTTGCCTTTTGGTTCTCAAGCTTCCGTTCAAAATTTATTTTAAGTTTTAAACTTTTAATTATTTTAATTTAGTTACTTAAATTCTAAGAATATTATATTTTTAGCACCTTATTACATAAGATCAATTAAAATTAATATGAAATAGCAAATGTATCATAATGATATGAACAAATGGGCTATAACTTGAGTTTCTAATAACTTGCCATATACAATGACAGTCTATGTGTCGGTATCAAGATGATATATTAGCTATTTTATTAATTTTGATGGACTTCATATAAAAGATGTAAAGAATGTAATATTTTAAAATATAAGACTAAATTATAAAAAAAAATTTTGAGAACCAAAATAAACCTTAAGTGAAAGTTTGAGAACTAAAAATATATTTTTTACTTATAAATAAATATTAAAGATCACCACTAAGGTCCAGACCTTCTAAAAGGGCGCTCACAAAAGTCATAAAATAGTTGATTTGCTCTTGAAACCAACATGACACCCAGTTATCCCTATCGCTTACTAATCCATATTTGCCCTGTAAGAATGGTGCACTAGGATTTCAACAAGAAAAAGAAGGAAAGATCGACTAGATGGTAAGCAATGAAGATTTTTTTTAGGATAAGGGAAGGGATATTCATCCACATTTTAATTATTTAATTTCAAATATCTAATAATACATCCTTTAATTTTCAAAACTAAAACATTCGGTTGCTAGCCAAAGAATGTGACCATTGAGGCAACCCTAATTTGCATCAATGAAGAATTGTTTAATAAAAAAATGATCCTAAGATAAATATAATCTAAAATACAAAGTACAGAATGCATTGAATTTCTAGTGCTTAAATTTCAAAGGAATTGAATAGAATCCTAAAAAGAAAATAGGTCAAGAAAACAATAGAGCTGATGTGGTTGGTAAAAGTCACATGTGAGTTGACGGCCAAAATTATCTAACGGTGGAAGTTATTAGAAGAATCAATGGCCCTGGCAAGAGTAGTCCCTAGGCGGCCCCGAGGCAGCTCCTAGGCAGCCCCAGCAAGGGCGGCCTCTAAGTGGCCCCAAGGCGGCTCCAGGCGGCCCTAGCAAGGGCAATCCCGAGGCGGCTCCTAGGCGGCCCAAGCAAGAATGGTCCCTAGGCAGTCCCGAAGCATCTCTTAGGCAGCCCCAGCAAGAGCGGTCCTTAGGCGGCTTTTAGGCGGGCCCCTATATACAGAGGTTTCTTCATTGGCCTTGAGCCCTGAACAACTACAGTTTTGTCTTATCTTCAAGGCTCATTTCGACTTCTCAAGCAAGCCTCTGCCTTAGACAAAGCTGGGCCCACCAACCATCCTTGATCCATTAATCCAAAACGACAGGAACTGTTAGTTCCAGCATAAGCCCCAAAAGTCATGACCGTCAGGCAATATTAATGACTCTGACCAGATGATGCCCCAAAAGTCGTAATCCATCGGACAGCATTAATAACCATGATCAGAGGAAGCCCCAAAGGTCATAATCTATCATGAAGCTACAAATCTCCAAATAAACAAGTTTCAAAAAGTCATCAAGAAGATTTAAAGACTCTAACCAAATAAGCCTAGAAAGGTGTTCGTCTGCCATGAAGTACCAATCACCAAAAAGGGAAAAACTTAATCCCATTCATTCTGACATTCTATGTGCAAAAGTCATAACTCGTCATAAGATTTCAATCTTATCAAGCAATCGACACATACTTAAAGGGTCAATATGAATGGTAAGAAAGACCCCAGACCGAGGTATGAACACTCAATTTGAACACTTAGAGATTCCAGTCATCGGGCTCTTGAACTCTCTCTCTCTCATCTTGAGCTTCACCAAGCTCTCGACTATGATATCGATCACTAACTTGAGCGTCGGATGGTCCCTGCAAGAATATCTGGTATTCGGGACTTCTTACAGATTGTGGCGCCAAGGTGAGTTTCTCTAGCAAACTGACGGTGCATCCACTAATGCTTAAGGACTTCAGCTTAAGGTGATCGGGCATCAACAGATTGGCAAGCCAGGTAGAGGAAGACGGATATGACACAGAGGAAAGGATTACTCTGTAGCCCTAAGTTGCAAGTTCGACCTCTCCTAAGCAACCATGGACACAACACATGTTCAATAGTTTTCTTTCAGTCCTACTGGGGGGCAACCCCATTGTGCCGAGCTGTCAGAGGCCAACTTTCCTATTTTTTCATCACCATCGATCTCAGCTACCCCACAAGAGCAACTGGCTAACCTCACTCAACAATTCTAAGCTCTTATTGGGGTAGTTCGCGAGTTGCAGGAGCAATGACCAGTAGCTGCTCAATAGCAATCCGAACCTCCTACACCACCCGCAATCGTCACATCAGCTAGTCAACAATCTACTTATAGAAGACCCTCTCCGAAGGAGCGTCGCCATCATCTAGCTTCGTCCAGGCACCATCATCGGAAAACCTCTAATAGGTTGCGGTCTTTCATCCATCGCTCCGGCAGCCCTTCTCTCAAGCGCCGATGGGGGAAGGAGCCCAAGGGCATATATCACCATCAGCATCATCATTCCCCCTCCTCATCATCTGAATCGGTGAGCGAGGACCTTAATGTCCGGATAGAGAGGCGATTGGAGGAGCAAGACCGGCATTTGGAGGAGCTCAGCCATAAGCTCAATAACCAACCAAGGGTGGACTATGATACTCATCCCCTCCTCACTCGCCGGATTATGGAAGAACCTATACCTTACAGGTTTCGTCTTCTATAGTTGGATCCTTATGATGGTACTACGGATCCACTGGACCACTTAGAGAGTTATAAATCTCTCATGCAAGTCCAAGGGATGACTGATGCCCTCCTATGCATTGTCTTTTTTGCTACTCTTTGAAAAGTTGCACATGCCTGGTATTCTCGTCTACCATTGCACAGCATCGACTCTTTCGATAGCTGGAGAAAGCCTTTCTGGCATAATTTGATGCCTGTCGAAAGATCCTTCAGGTAGCTGACAGTCTTTTCTCCATTCAACAAAAGAAAGGAGAATTATTGAAAGATTTCATAGCCCGATTTAAGATAGTAGCCCTCGAGGTGTATCATCTTGACGATGCTATGGCCACCCTGGTCTTAAAGCGAGGACTTTGCTCCTCTCGCTTCATTTATTCATTAGACAAGAAGCCTTTCAGCTCCTATGCCGAGCTTTTGAATCATGCACATAAATATATTCGTGCCGATGAAGCTGACTTCACTCGGAGGAATGCTAAGAGGGGGACTAGTAAGAAACCGGTTCCTGAAGAGCCGACCAGGCCTCCTCTTAAGAAGTTTGATCCTTCACGCCGACCAGATAACCAACGCCAGAACTAAGCCCCTAAAGAAGAAAATTTCACACCTCTCCTCGCTCCTAGATCTCATATTCTTATGGAGATCGAGAATGAACCTTATCTCCAGCATCCTCTCTCGTCGAGGCCCAACGCCACTCGCGATAGGAGTCGCTATTGCCGCTTCCATAGAGATTATGGCCATGATACTGAAGAATGTTGTAACCTAAAGTGTGCTATTGAAAAGCTCATCTAAAGGGATTACCTTGGGAAGTATGTCCAAACGGGAGGACCTTCGGCCATCCCAGAGCTGATGGGGCCCCCACCTGCTCAGGCCAACATTGACAACACTCCAACAGAGCAAACGGTGGGTATGCTCTCATGGGGAGCGGCTTTATCTTCAAAAAGATCAAGGGGGGATGAGGGAATAGAGAATGTAATCCCCTTTTCTGAAGGACAGTTAGCAGGGAGGGGAAATTTGAATTATGACAGCGTAATCATCTCCATTACGATCACTAAGCATCCTATAAAAAGAATACTTGTAGATAGTGGGAGTTCAACAAACATACTTACTTATGATGCTTTTGTTCGGATGGATTTATCTCCCAACTCCTTACAACCGATGACCACACCTCTAGTTGGCTTTACAAGAGACTCAGTAAGGGTCGAAGGTGAAATCACCTTGCCAGTCACGGTAGGATTGCCACTGTGTCAAAGCACGGTCCTAATGAGGTTCCTAGTAGCCCGAGTGCCTTGGTATATAACGCCATACATGACTGGCCTGGTCTAAACCTCTTGGACACGATGATATCCACAAAGTGCCTGCTCGTGAGGTTCCCTACTAGTGGAGAGATCAATGAGATGCGTGGGGAGCGAAATCCGTGCAGTTATGTT
The DNA here is from genome assembly GCA_900491605.1 of Calamus simplicifolius. Lineage (NCBI taxonomy): Eukaryota > Viridiplantae > Streptophyta > Magnoliopsida > Arecales > Arecaceae > Calamus > Calamus simplicifolius. Next base: position 17,313 of record UESW01003123.1, on the reverse strand, counting down.
ACCATATGGCTCCCAGCCCTCAGGAAATGATGACACTGCCAACCTCAATACTGCTCGACACTAGAGAATCTGAAAGAAGAGGAGAGTCAGCTGAGCACTTACTATCCTATCCGTTGGGGGATGATCCTATGAAGATTGTGCAAATCAGTGAGCTTCTCCCATTAGAGAGAAGAATCAACTCCTCACTTTATTACGAGCGAACTCAGATGTCTTCGCATGGTCAGCATCAGATATGCCAGGCATCCCTTCGGAGGTATTACTCACTAGCTCCATAAGATTCAAAGTACCGGCCTGTCTGCTAGAAGAAGAGAAGTTTTGCTCTTGAACGACAGAGAGCCATAGATGAGGAGATTGATAAACTGCTTGCTGCTGGCCATATCCGAGAAGCTCAATACCCGATTGGCGAGCTAATGTGGTCATGGTTCAAAAAGTGAATGGAACCTGGTGCATCTGCATCGACTTCACTGATCTTAATAAACATGCCTCAAAGATAGCTTTCCTTTTCCATGGATTGACCAATTGGTAGACTCTACTTCTGGCCATGAGCTTCTCAGTTTTTGGATGCCTTTCTGGTATAATTAAATATGGATTGACAAATGAGAAAACACCTCTTTCATCACTGGGAAGGGCATCTACTGCTATAAGGTGATGTCCTTCGGATTGAAGAATGCAGGGGCACTTATCAGAAATTTATGAATAAGGTCTTTAAAAACTAGACTTGGCACAACATGAAGGTATATATGGATGATATGCTGACTAAAAGCACTTACAGTGCCAACCATGTGCTGATTTAGAAAAGCAACTCAATAAACTTCGACGTCATCAGTGAAGCTCAACCCTCATGGATATGCATTCGGTGTCACCGCTAGGAAATTCAATGGTTTTCTAGTGACCCAATGGAGGATTGAGGTTAATCCGGAAAGTTTCAAGCCATTCTTAATATGAGGCAACCAGTCAATAAGAATGAAGTGCAACGGCTCACCTGAAGGATAGCCACTCTGAGTTGGCTCCTGTCTAAATCGACCGAGTGATGCTAGTCCTTCTTTAAAGCTCTGCATAAGGCCGATGACTTCGAATGGACAGAGAGCTGCCAGACATCCTTTGAGCAGCTAAAAGAGTTCTTATCTACGTCAACATTATTATCGAAGCCTAAGAAAGGAGAGAAGCTCTTCCTCTATCTTGCTTCCTCTTCGGAGGTAGTAAGTTCTGTACTGGTGTGACTCGACCCGATGGAACGTAGAGGTCTGTTTATTATACTAGCAAGGTGTCCCATGATGCAAAAGTCAGGTACTTCAGAACTGAAAAAATTATCTTCGCTCTGATCATCTCTGCCTAGCATCTCAGACTGTATTTTTAAGCCATCCAATTGTGGTGCTCACGAACCAACCTTTTAGAGCTATCTTGGCTCATCCTAACACCTCTGGTCGCTTGGCTAAATGGGCGTTAAACTAGTGGAGTTTGATCTTTCATTTCAGTCCCGCTCTACCTTGAAGTCCAGATGTTGGCTGGCTTCTTAGTAGAGTGTACCTGGACAGAGGAGCAATCCGAAGATCTCCCTACGAAGTGTCCAAACGCTGGGGAGGACGTGGCGGGAGCCTGGATCCTTCATATTAATGACACCTCTAATTCTTAAGGGAGTAGAGCTGGTCTCATTCTAGCAAATTTGAAGGGTGTCATATTGGAATGTGCCCTCTGATTTTTTTTTAAAGCCACAAATAACTAAGCCAAGTATGAGGCCTTATTGGCCAAATCAAGCTTTCCCTAGAGCTCAGAGTGAAACACCTTAGGGCCTTCACTGACTCTCAGCTCATCTTGGACATATTACTGGAGAATACGAGGTCCGAGACCCTATTATGTCTCAATATCTAAATAAGGTTAAGTCGCTGACCTCTTCATTGGCCTACTTCACTATTAACTATATTTCTAAAGGCGAGAATGTCAGAGCTGACATCTTGTCGTGGCTAGCCACCTCGGCGGAGGAGAATTTGGGAAGAACATATGTCAAACACTTGGAAACTCCAAGCATCTATGCAGCGTAGGAGATCCTAACGGTTATGCCAGAATCAACGTGGGTGGACGCTTATATTAAGTACCTTACTGATGGTACTCTACCTGCGGATCCCGTAGAGGCCAAGCTGCTTAAGTGGAGATCTTCAAGTTTGTATTGCTGAAGGGGTAGTTGTACAGAAAATTAATGTGTTAGCCCGGCAGATGCTGATTATATTTTAGAAAAATTAATGAAGGCATATGCGGGAGTCATCTGGGGGGTAGATCTCTAGCACATAAAGCCCTTCCCAGGGATACTACAGGCTCACTATGCGAAAAGATGCTGCAGAACTAGTCCAAAAATGCGACAATTATCAATGGTATTCTAGTATTCAGTGGCAGCCAACTTCCCAACTGAACCCACTCTCTGTCCCATGGCCATTTGTCTAGTGGGGAATGGATGTTCTCGGATCGTTCCCTCGGCTTCAGGACAATGAAGATTTTTGCTTGTTGCCATCGACTATTTCACCAAATGGGTTGAGGCCTAGGCACTAGCCAAGATCACTGAGAACAAGGTAAAGGTATTTTTCTGAAAATCTATTATATGTCGATCTGGCCTACCCTATACCATCATCACCGATAATGGTCGCCAATTCGATAATGCTGCATTCAAGGCCTTCTGCACTGAACTGGGTATCTATCACCAGTTCACTTTCATCGGGCATCCGCAGACCAATGAAGAGGTGGAATCATGAATTGGACCATCCTTCGAGAACTTAAACCCGTTTGGACGAGCTTAAAGGCAGGTGGGTGAAGAAACTCCCAAGTGTATTGTGGGCATATCATACGACTCTAGAGTCCCTATGGGAGAGACTCCTTTCAGCCTGATCTTCGGATCTAAAGTGGTTATCTTGATGGAGATCGGTCTTTCCAGTCCCTGAGTGGAATTGTATAAAGAAGAAATAACTCTGAACAACTAAGGGCTAACCTCGACTTCGTTGACAAAACCCGGGACCAAGAGCGGCTTAGAATGGCCATGTTCTGTTAATGAGCGATGAAATTATAATGCCGGGTCCACTTCAAGACATTCTGTCCTGAGGATCTAGTCCTCAGGAGAGCTGAGATATCTAAACCTGCTGAAGGAGGCAAGTTGTCCCCGAAGTGGGAGGGGCCTTATCGAGTCACAAGGACACTTCACCAAGGAGCTACAGACTTGAGGAGCTAGACGAATGGCCAATTCCATATATTTGAAATGCAAATAATTTTTGCCAATATTACCAATAGTAAGTGTACTTGGCCAATGGTTATAAAAGAGTTTTTTTTCAACTTCATGTCTCTATTCAGAATAATAGTTTTCAAAAGGACCTCGATGGTCCCGCGATCATAGACACCCCCTGGCCGGCGCGAGAAATCTCTGGACGGTTCAATTCTTGTGGTCTTGGCAGCCTCGAGTCAAACTCTAACACCGGGCGAGAAACCCCATGTAGTTTTCAAAAGGACCTCGATGGCCCCGCGATCATAGACACCCCCGGGCCGGCACGAGCAACCCCCATGGTAGTTCAAGTCCTGTGGTCTCGGCGGCTTTGAGTCAAACTCCCGGGCCAGCACGAGAAACCCTCATGGTAGTTTTCAAAAGGACCTCGACGGTCCTGTATCATAGACACCCCTAGGCCGACACGAGAAACCCTGATGGAGGTTTAAGTCTTGTGGTCTCGACGGCCTCGAGTCAAACTCTCGGCCGGCGCAAGAAACCTCCGTGGTAGTTTTCAAAAGGACCTCGATGGTCTCGCGATCATAGACACCCCCGGACCGGCACGAGAAAATCCCATGGTGGTTCAAGTCCTGTGGTTTGGTGGCCTCGAGTTAAACTCCCATGCCGATGCGAGATACGCCCGTGGTAGTTTTTAAAAAGACCTCAGTGTCCCATGATTATAGACACCCCTGGGTCAGCGCAAGAAACCCTCGTGATGGTTCAAGTCCTATGGTTTCGGTAGAGCCTCGAGTCAAACTCTCGAGCCGGCACGAGAAACCCCGTGGTTGTTTTCCCTCATGGAGGCTTTCAGGAAGATATAATATTCTCGGGCCCATGGCAAGGATCGGTGTCCGTATCTAAAAAGCATCCTAACAAAAGGCTTGAGAGGTCAATATGAACTCAAACGATCCTATGGAGCCTATATGTGAAATCATCGTCTCTTTAAGTACTCTCATAAAGACAGAAGTGCATGTTGTTAAATTCGAAGGTTCAAGTCAAGACATGGATATTCAAAAGACTAAAGCGTTACAAAAAGATAAGTTCGTCAAATCTAGGTGAAATATCTTTTCTACCTACAATTCTTTCATTTCAATAACCTCATTGTCATAACAAAAAGACCGACACTAGTTAGATAACAAAATATTGAAAGCAAAAAAAAAAAAAACTAGGCTCGGCGGGTCCTGGTCTATCCTCGGCACCGCCGCCCTCTGGATCTTCATCTTCGTCCTTGGGCCGGATGTCTTCAAGGCCAGTCACTTTATAAATCTGAAAGATTTTCTTCTTACACTTTGCAAAGCTCAGGGCATAGGCATTGAGGGCCGTCTCACTAAATTCGGCAGCAAAGTCCGTAGAACCTTTATAAAGTTCAACGGCCTCCCAAGCCCGGAATTTAGCGATGGCGACCTTCATTAAGGCTTGGACTTCGGAGGCCACCACCTTTTCCATGGCTCGAGCCTCGATGACAGTCAGTTTCTCCATGGCCTGAGCCTCGACGATAGTCGGTTTTTCTATGACCTCCCGAACTTCCGCCTCAGCACAGGCCAGCTTTTCCATGCTGGCCCAGGCTTCTGATCCGGCCGTGTTGGCCCTGTTTTTGGCATGATCCACCTTCGGAAGAGTGTCTTCCAACTTTTCCTCCGTTGGCCTAAGCCTTGACATGGCTTCTGCCAATTTGGCCTTAGCGACTCTGGCCCTTCTTTTAGCCTCCTCGGCCCTGGCCTTGGAAGAGCGGTTTTCTTCCTAGACGGCTCGGAGCTCGCCAGCCACTGTCGCCTTCCAAATCCTGTTCTCGGTCAGTTCCTTGGTCAGGTCATCAACCTGAGTATTGAGGGCACCCGAGTCTTGAGGGCAGCCAGCTCATCCTGAGCACGCCGGCAACTGTTGGAACTCCCGGTATAAGCATCCGAAGGACGAATAGACCATTGGATGATGAGAATTATGTATATAAGATATGAATCAAATTCATATAAACATTACGAAAGGTATAATATAAAATTCCAAGATGCCCAGGATCCTTAGGAACAAATTCATTATATCTCAAATAAAATCTAATTTTATTCATACCTGAGTCCTTTATCGATGTAGATGAGGATGAAGCCGGTTAATCCCTGCCACTAGCCATCCACGTATCTGGCCTCTAACTGTGATCCACGTAGAGAAGAAGGGATGAAGACCTCCAAGGTATGAAGATGACACCATGGGAGAGAGAGAGGGGTGCTAGCGCGTCTTGAATCCCCTTACAGAAGATATCTTCGAAGAAAAGTCTAATCTTTTCTCTTATGCTCTGGTATGAAGGAACTATATTTATAGGTTAAAATGAGACATCCAAAGAGGAAGAGACCTCTCTTCATGGTAAGAAACTCCATCATTATAGTAATAAACTCTCATCTTCATGGTAAGAAACTCCTCCCATCTTTATGGTAAGAAACTCCATCTTCATGGAAAGATTAATCCAAGTGTTACAATCTCAGCCATTGAAATTAGGAGTTGGTTATCCCATAACTACATGTCCTAATTTATATGTGTTCATCATCGAACCGTAGAGATTCATCATGCCTCATCCCATGGGCATGATTCCATCTTCAACTGGCTGAGATTGGACATCCATACCTGAATAATCAGAGCATCATCACATATCAAGTCACATATCGGTATGAATTGATCATTATTTATTCATCATATGTACAAATAATTTCTCCTTAACATTCCTTCTATTATAATGATCATATCCATTATAATTATATCTTCTTTAAATTGGATCTCACCCAATTATTTAATTGATCATCTTATCTGAATTAAATCTAATTTAATTCTTATTTTAATTCATCCAATATTCTCCTTAATGCGTGTGACCCATTAGGCCCTTTAACATGTTGGCAATAATCATATCCTAATCATAGACCCTAGGAATGATTGGACAGCTCTTTGTCTAATTCAACAATATGATTTAGATCATGGAGGCCTCTAGCAAAGCATCATGACCACCCAACTGCTAAAGGTATTATTGACGTGACCATCAACACCTGTCCATGAACAGTTACCGTATGATCAAATCCTTTCGTCACATATCCCAGATCAATCAGTGGTATGGAATATGTCAACCCTATAATTGATCTTTGTTTACTTGATCTCAGAAAAATTGACTATATGAATTAGAACTTTGAAATCATTTCGAATTCCAACTCAACCTTGCAAGGATTTATCAATCAATTTAATCATCAAGTCGCCGTGGGATATAACCCTTTCTATCAAGGGAGACGAATCCTGTCTTGATCAAACACATCTTCATGTGCTTATGTCCTACCCAACCGACACCATATTTGCCACCTGTGGCTAGAGCGACGTTTGGATGTCGTCAAAGCATGACATTTCACACATGAGATGCAATGAAGATCTCAAGTTAAAGGATCACTCACACCACCGTTATTAGATATCAACCATTGACACTATATAAATATCCATATGGGATCTCTGTATGGTCATCCAATGCATCGTTACACTAACGCATCCATACACCTATCAAGTATCTTCATACTTCAGCTTGTGAAATCAGCTGCTCACCCCAAGGGTGAGGATATGCAATGTGTGCTAGTCTCACGGTGTTCGATGGTGTCCAGTCCATCTACATATCGACTAGGGAAGTTTCAAGAATCAAACCATAATGTGCAATTTGAATCTCACAATTTGTAATCTCTATTACAAATTTCATATGCATAGTTCATATTCTTTTGGACTTTATCTCAGACAAATATATTAAATAAAAGACATCTGGATAGATAAAGAAACCATTTTATTGATTTGTATTCATAGAATGTATACAACATTCAATCAATTGGATCTAGGGCATACACTAACAATCTCCCACTTGCACTAGAGCCATTCACTTAATACCGAGTGACTTAACATGATTATCATGCTTCTGCTGCGGCAGGGCTTTAGTGAGTGGATCAGCTACATTATCCTCAGTGGGGACTCGTTCTATTTTTACATCATTTCTACCAATAATCTCTCTAATTATGGTATCTCCTGAGTATATGTTTGGACCTCTGATGAGACCTTGGCTCCTTAGCTTGCGCAATAGCTCCATTGTTGTCACAATACAAGTGTACTAGATCAGCAAAGCTTGGAACCACACCAAGTTCAGTGATGAACTTTTTGATCCAAACCGCTTCTTTGGCTGCATCTGATGCTGCGATGTACTCAGCTTGGTCGTAGAGTCGGCAGTCGTCTCCTGCTTGGAACTTTTCCAGCTGACTGCACCCATTGAGTGTAAAGACATAGCTTGATTGAGATTTATAATATCTTTATCAGACTAAAAACTAGAATCTGTATAACCCTGAACTATGAGTTCGGGTCCTCCATAAACCAAGAACATATCCTTAGTCCTTCGTAAGTACTTAAGGATATTCTTGACGGCCATCAATGTTTCTCTCCAGGGTTTGCCTGGTATCTACTAGTGATACTCAATGCAAAGAAATATCAAGTCTCGTACATAGCATCGCATACATTATGGATCCGATTGCTGAGGCATATGGAATCCTATTCATGTGCTCTCTCCATTTGGGTCTTAGGACTCATGTCCTTGGAGAGATGTATTCCATATGATACCGGCAGGAATCCCTTCTTGGATTCCTCCATGCTAAACCGTTTTAGCACTTTATCTATGTACATTGATTGGGACAATCCAATCAACCTTCTAAATCTATCTCTATAGATCTTAATACCCAGTATGTAGGATGCTTCTCCCAAATCTTTCATGGAGAATTTGCTGGACAACCATTCCTTCACTTCTTGCAGCAAGGATACATTGTTTCCTATCAATAATATGTCATCTACATATAATATCAGGAAAATAATAACACTCCCACTAACCTTCTTGTACACACATGGATCATCCTCATTTTATAAAATCAAACTTTTGATTGTTTCATCAAAACGGATGTTCCAACTTCTAGAGGCTTGCTTAAGTCCATAAATGGACCTTTGTAGCTTGCATACCTTTTTAGAATCAATGGACTCAAAACCCTCAGGTTGTGTCATATACACATCCTCCAGTAAATCACCATTTAGGAAGACGTTCTTGACATCCATTTTTCATATCTCATAATCGTAATAGGCTGCAATCGCAAGCAAAATCCTTATGGACTTAAGCATGGCTACGGAAGAAAAGGTTTCATCAAAGTCAACACCTTGCCTTTGCTTGTAACCTTTTCAATTAGCCTACCTTATAGGTAATCACATTACCATCCATGTCTGTCTTTTTCTTGAAGACCCATTGCACCCAATGGGTTTTATCCCTTCAGGTGGATCAACCAAAGTCCATACTTGGTTGTCGTACATGGAGTCCATTTCAGACTTCATGGCTTCAAGCCATCTCTTGGAGTCAATGTCACAAATTGCTTCATCGTAGTTAGTAGGCTCATCATCTTCTATAAGAAATCCATATCTCTCAGGAATATGATGTGTTCTACTAGACCTACGTAGCTGATGTGTACTTAGCTTCTGTGGCTCCATTATTTCTGATAGAGGTTCACGTAAATGTTGCCTGAATGTGAGTTGAGTCTCCTGCTCAACTCCCACTACATTTGACATTTGCTCCATGTCATCTAATCGGTCTGTGTCAATTTATGGTTCTTGAGTTTCACTAATCTCAATATTTCTTCTACTACCATTTCTTAGAAAAATCTCATTCCCTAGAAATATGGCATGCCTTGAGACAAATACCTTTTGCTCGAGTGGGTGGTAGAAGTAGTATCCTTTTTTTTTTAGGATACCCACAAAATTACATTTGTCAGATCTAGCTCCCAGCTTGTCTGACTCATTACGCTTTACATAAGCGTAGCAACCCCAAATCCTTAGATGACTAAGGGTTGGTTTCTTTCCACACCATATCTCATAGGGAGTGGAACTGACCGACTTAGACGGAACTCGGTTTAGAGTGTATTCGGCTGTGTGTAGGACATAACCCCAAAATATTTTTGAAGATTTGCAAGGCTCATCATTGATCGCACCATATCTAATAATGTGCGATTTCTCCTTTCTGATACACCATTATGCTATGGCATACCAGGAGGAGTCCACTGAAAGAATCCCATTCTCCTTCAAATGTTCTAAGAACTCATGGCTTAAGTATTCCCCACCTCGATCTGATCGAAGTATCTTAATACTTTTGCCACTTTGTTTTTCTACCTCGGATCTGAATTCTTTGAACTTTTCAAAGGCTTCAGTTTGTGCTTCATCAGATATACATAACCATACCTGCTATGGTCATCTAAATGTGATGAAGTAAGAAAAACTCCTATTGCCTGAATATTGATAGGACCACATACATCCGAATGTACTAGTCCTAAACATTCAGTTGCTCGCTCATCCTTTTTAGTAAAGGATGACTTAGTCATTTTGCCACGTAAGCACGACTCACATTCCTCAAATGATTCCCAATCGAATGAGCCCAAGTAGCCATCCTTATGTAACTTAGTTAAACGTGTTTCATTTACATGGCCTAAACGATAGTGCCATAGGAATGAGTTCTTAGAATTATTTGATTTTAATTTCTTAGTTTCTACATTGAGAATAGGGCATTGTAAATTCAAAACATAAATCCCGTTGAACATTTCAGCAGAACCAAAGAACATTTCATTTTTTAAAAATAAAATTCCTTTATTTTCAATTTCAAATGTATATCCATCATTTACAACATGAACGGAAATAATGTTCTTTGTTATGTTTGGAACATAGTAACAATTATTAAGCTCCATTACAAGCCCAGTGGGCAAAGACAAAGAACAAGATCCTATAGCTAAAGCAGCAACCTTTGCTCCATTTCCCATGCGCAGGATCACTTCATCTTTTTCCAGCTTTCTACTGCTTCTTATCATCTATATTAATACAAATATGAGATCCACAACCGGTATCCAATACCCAAGTGGAATAAGAAGTAACAGAAGAAAATATCTCAATCATAATATACCTGAAGTAGAAGCATCTGTATGTTTCTTTTCTTTCAGGCTAGCCAGATAAGCTTTGCAGTTTCGCTTCCAGTGCCCTTCCTTCCCACAGAAGTGACATTTCCCTTGGCTACTTTGTTTTTCTTGATGCCCTTATTTGGTTTAGTCGCCTTGGCCTTTTGGACCTTATTCTTCTTTGGCCGCTTCTTACGAGCGCCAGAAGACTCCACGACCATAACCTGCCCCTTTTCTTTCTTAATGTTGGGCTCGGCATTCGTCAGCATATTCGCGAGCTCAGGTAGAGATGTCTCTAGCTTGTTCATGTTGAAATTAAGAACAAACTGCGAATAGCTGGGAGGTAATGACTGCAGAACCAAGTCAACACTTAGTTCATGATCCATCACAAAACCCAATCGTGCCAACTTTTTAATCAAATTGATCATTTTTAGTACGTGGGCACCCACTGATGAATCCTCAGTCATTTTGCACTGAAACAGCTCTTTAGAAGTTTGAAACCTCTCATATCGAGACTGTGCACCAAACAACTCTTGCAAGTGCATCAAAATCTCCTGAGCATTCATATGCTCATGCTGTTTCTGAAGATCAGGTGACATTGAGGCCAACATCAAACATGTGGCCATGTCTTCAGCATCTTTATACCAGTTGTATGCCACATGAACCTCAGTCGAGCATCCACTGGTGGGACCTCCGGTGCAACCTCATTAGGACAAAAAGAATTTTTTCAGATTGAAGAACGATCCTTACATTCCTTAGCCAATCAGGGAAGTTGAGTCCAGTCAATTTGTTGGATTCTAAAATATTCCTTAGGTTGATGTTTACACTCATGGTTTCTTGATAACCTACATAAAATTAGAACGAGTCAATTACTATGAATACTAATCACCAACTTAATATGGTAATTCTAGATTTTTAATTAAGTTGGTTTCTCCACTATTTTATCAAGGTTAATAGCCCTCTCTATTAATCTCGAGAAATTGACATTCAATTTCCTTAGTGGGCTAGGATCCTCATTTGAATTACCTTGACCTTGGCTTTGGCACAACAAATCTCGGTAAGCCAAATTTGGTAGATTATTATCAATCACATCTAATGTGACTCCTAGATCATTTAGGGGACATTGCTTTGTCAATTACATCCATATGATCACCCTAAAGTTTGCCTCTAGATTAGACTGACCCTGACTTTGGCCAATTATGCCAGCTAATCTAGTTAAGTCAACCCATTGTTCCACAATCAACTCCTCATAGGTACACTCGACCTCGGCTTTGGCACGACAAATCTCATGACCTAATGATTTTGTATCATGTGAACAATGGAAGGCTTATGACTTAATATTCGTGGAGGGATTTAGCGCATAAGGTCCATCTACATCTACAACATTTGTACTATGCTAGGTTACATATCCTATATGTAGATTTTAGATTAATCTCAATTAACCTTAATTTCATAAGATCCAATCTATGATTGGGACTCCTAATCAAATTAGGATCCTGATCACTATCTAATTTAGGAACCCTAATCATGTGACCAAATCAATTGCTACCATCCTGATCAACCTTAATTGATTTAATCAATTAAGAGCTTTCCTAACAATGGCCAGATCAGCTGATCAATGGGGTCCTATTTAGCATACCCTTCGATCCCATTGAATGGGTTTTCCCAGGCAGCGAACGGAGCAATTAAAAACCATGATCAAACCTTTCTAGACACCAATGTAGTTAAGCCCAATTGATTAGATCAATTATGGGATCAAGGATCAAACAATGACATGGTTAAGTCTAAGTTTCCTAAATCTTTATCATCTATTAAATTTTATGATAACTATAGATAGTGATCTAGCTAGGGTGTTATGATAAGAGTTCTTAATTCAAATTTTAAATTTTCTTATCATTAATTACATGTTATGACATGTCGGTTTCACATCCCATGTAAATCCTAATGTCTCTAACAAACCCTAAAGTTTTCAATGTTCATTATCATAAGAATATCAGATCTTAATCATATCAATCAACATGCTAAAATTAAATCCTAAACATGATTTTAGGATTTCAGCATATAGTATCTATCATGCATAAATAATAATTACTATTTTAACATGACACATATATGATTAATTATTTTTATTATCATATAATAAACCTTTTCCTCTATATTTCAAAGTACTCTATTTGAACATGATAATGAATATGCATAAATCTAAATAATATTGTTTATCATCAAATAATAAATATTTTATTATATTTTAGATTTATTATCAACATATGAAAACTCTTCATGATTTTAAGCATAATAAATAATCATATTATCAATCATATTGACTCAAGTATCCTATCAGATTAATGAATCTGTAGCCTAAGGGGGCTCTGATACCACTGATGGGAATTATGTATACAAGATATGAATCAAATTCATATAAAAATTGCGGAAGATATAATATAAAATTCCCAGATGCCCAGGATCCTTAGGAACAAATTCATATATCTCAAATAAAATCTAATTTTATTCATACTGAGTCCTTTATCGATGTAGATGAGGATGAAGCCGGTTAATCCCTGCCACTAGCCGTCCACGTGTCCGGCCTCTAACGGTGATCCACGCAGAGAAGAAGGATGAAGACCTTCAAGGTATGAAGATGACACGGGAGAGAGAGGGGTGCTAGCGCCTCTTGAATCCCCTTACAGAAGATATCTTTGAAGAAAAGTCTAATCTTTTCTTCTTATGCTCTCATTCTTGGTAGGAAGGAACTATATTTATAGGTTGAAAATGAGACGTTCCAAAGAGGAAGAGACCTCTCTTCATGGTAAGAAACTCCCATCATTATGGTAAGAAAACTTTCATCTTCATGGTAAGAAACTCCTCCCATCTTCATGGTAAGAAACTTCATGGTAAGAAACTCCATCTTCATGGTAAGATTAATCCAAGTGTCACAATCTCAGCCTTTGAAATTAGGAGTTGGTTATCCCATAACTACATGCCCTAATTTGTACGTGTTCATCATCGAACCATAGAGATTCATCATGCCTCATCCCATGGGCATGATTCCATCTTCACATGGCTAAGATTGGACATCCATACCTGAATAATCAGAGCCATCCATCACATGGATCAAGTCATATCGGTATCCAATTATTTGTTCATCATATGTACAAATAATTTCTCCTTAACATTCCTTCTATTATAATGGATCATATCCATTATAATTATATCTTCTTTAAATTGGTCTCACCCAATTATTTAATTGATCATCTTATCTGAATTAAATCTAATTTAATTCTCATTTTAATTCATCCAATATTCTCCTTAATGCGTGTGACCCATTAGGCCCTTTAACATGTTGGCAATAATCATGTCCTAATCATAGACCCTAGGAATGATTGGACAACTCTTTGTCTAATTCAACAACATGATTATAGATCATGAGAGGCCTCTAGCAAAGCATCATGACCACCCAACTACTAAAGGTTTTGTTGACGTGACCATCAACACCTGTCCATGAACGGTTACCGTATGATCAAATCCTTTCGTCACATATCCCAGATCAATCAGTGGTATGGAATGTGTCAACCCTGTAATTGATCTTTGTTTACTTGATCTCATGAAAAATTGACTATATGAATTAGAACTTTGAAACCATTTCGAATTCCAACTCAACCTTGCAAGGATTTATCAATCAATTTAATCCATCAAGTGGCCATGGGATATAACCCTTTCTATCAAGGGAGACGAATCCTGTCTTGATCAAACACCATCTTCATGTGCTTCATGTCATACCCAACCGACACCATATTTGCCACCCGTGGCTAGAGCGACGTTTGGATGCCGTCAAAGCATGACATTCCACACATGAGATGCAATGAAGATCTCAAGTCAAAGGATCACTCACACCACCATCATTAGAGATCAACCATTGACACTATATAGAATATCCATATGGGATCTCTGTACGGGTCATCCAATGCATCGTTACATAACGAGCATCCACACACCTATCCAAGTATCTTCATACTTCAGCTTGTGAAATCAGCTGCTCACCCCAAGGGTGAGGATATGCAATGTGTGCTAGTCTCACGGTGTTCGATGGTGTCCAGTCCCATCTACACATCGACTAGAAGTTTAAAGAATCGAACCATAACGTGCAATTTGAATCTCACAATTTGTAATCTATTACAAATTCCATATGCATGTTCACATTCTTTTGGACTTTATCTCAAAAAAATATATCAAATAAAAGACATCTGGATAGATAAAGAAACCATTTTATTTGATTTGTATTCATAGAATGTATATAGCATTCAATCCAATTGGATCTAGGGCATACACTAACATTGGATACGTGCATAAACCGATGGATTAGAATACAAACTATATCCAACTAAGAAAGCTGAGTCAGCACACTCACATAGAGGACGGCGGTGAAAAGAGTGTCAAGAGATCTCTCAATTGGCTGGCGGCGAAGCTCAGCCTAAAAGTTGGGGAGAGTGGAGCGACTCAGGAGGCGCTCTGCCAAGTGACCTCGACGCATTGCCGTAACCTTGAATGGCCGGCTAGGAGGAACATTGTCAGGATGGTGCCAGGAGGTTTTTATCCCTTATGGACATAGAAGAATCGGGATTTTTATTCTTTAACCTTGAAGGGTAAATCAAGTTTGAGACTCTTTTGGGCCTGGAGGCAAAGCTCCACCACCCATTTTCTTGGGGTTTTAAAGTTTATATAATGCCTGGAACAAGGAGACTCGGGCGAGAGCGCCATCAAAATGGTAGAGTACTAGAAAGGTGCAAATAATCCGAATGAAGTTTGGAGTTAACTGCGCCAGGACAAGGTTGTACCTATCTAGATGAATGTGAAAAAAAAGGATGGAAGGGGAGGTGAAGCCCACTCTTGAGAAATTTCTCATACAAGGCAACCACGCCGGATCGACCATAGGTTACCTCGTTACCATACCAAGGTACAGAGAGGTAACACTATTTGGTATATTGTACTTGGCTCAAAGATTTTTTATGTCGTAGGCTTTCATGGTGGAGGTTATTCCTCCCGGACCATCGGATTTTGGAATAGGCATGGGACGGACCAAGTCGGCACCAAGGGACTCCAAGGTCTCCTTTGGCCTTAGCACCGAGGGACTCCAAAGTCCTCCTCGGTCTCGGCACCGAGGGACTCAAAGGTCCCTTTCTGCCTCAGCACTGAGGGACTCAAGGGTCCCCCTCGGTCTTGACACCCGCGGGACTTCAGAGTCCCCTCCGCCACTGCACCAAGAGACTCCAGGGTCCTCCTCGGCATTGGCACCAGCCTCCATGTGGTTCGACGGATACCTGTGTTGTGGAGATTGTTGAGAAATTGTTGCTCCAATCTTATTGATTTTGATGATTACCAAAAGCCATGAGTATATTAAAAGATGCAATGAGTTTATTTATATGAGCAATGAATTTATTTAGAACAATCAATGAGTATGTTAAGTATGACTTTAATCAATTTGAAAGTAACTTCAAGCTCCATGTTTAAGCTTTCAAAAAAAATTTTTATACTTCATTTCATCAATGAGTTTTTGGAACATTTCTTGAATTGATTCCTAATGACAATTTTATTGTATTCAAGTCAAAAATTGATTTAAAATGAATCTGGAACGAATTTCAAGTCAATCAGAAAATTCTCTGATTTTTGATACGTTCCGGAGCCGACTCTAGAGTTTCAGAGTCGACTCCACTCAGTATACAGAGATTCCTGATTTTCACGAGTCGACCCCTGTGATTTCAAGAGTCGACCCCCGATTCTGTCGAGCCGACTCCATGACTGTGTGAGTCGACTCCGCTCAGACACCAGAAGGTTGTTTTTCTGAGCACTTCACGAGTCGACCCCTTGCCTTTCATGAGTCGACCCCCGACTGTCAGGAGTCGACACCTTATTTTCAATGAGTCGACCCTTTAACTTTCTGAATATTTCTATTTTTGGTATCGCTCTTCGAGCCGACTCGCGGAAAGCAGGAGTCGACTCCAACAAATCTGGGCATGATTTTTCTGAAATGCCAACTCAGCGTCAACGGTAAGATTTTTCAATAACGGCTAGATTTCTTTGTTTCTAACGGTTATATTTTTGCAGAATCTATAAATAGAGAAGCCGTTTTCCAATCAAAAGATAAAATAGAGAGATATACACATCAAGAGAGAAAAAGAAAAAAAAGAAAAACAGAGCATCATTTGAAAAAATCTGAGATTCAAAAATAGAGTGAAAGAAAAAGTGTGAAATCAAAGGAAGCTTCATCTGTGCTCAAGTTCATCAATCCAAGAAAGCTTCAGAAGAAAATCCAAGAGCTATTCAAGAGCAACTCAAGAGATTTTCATATTCAAAGAAAGGAAGAAAAGCTCAAATCAACTCCAATGTTCAGTCCGTGAAGAATCCGAGCTGAGGCCCGATTCTACACTTCAAAGGAGTTGAGGAAAAGAAGAAAAGAAGAAAAGCTCAAAAGCCAACCAACTACAAATCAGGCTTTTCTAAACTTGTTCTTTTATTTGATTATCTGCTCATTAGGAGCTGTGTAATTGAAAAACATATTTCTATTATTTTGCTATTCAATCTGGGGATTGAACTAGTGGAGGTAGTCTTACCTCGTACAAGCTTAGTTAGCTTGTTTTAGGGTTTTGTGCTGGTGAGCCCGTGAAAACCAGCTGGGTTCGTTGTGATCCCGGGAAAACAACAAGTTTGAGTTGTGAGCTTGTAAAACAACTCGACTGTAATCAGGTGATTATAGTGTGGACCCAGTGATATTGGGAGTGGACGTAAGTGTTGGATACACCGAACACTATAAAATCTTTGTGTTTGCCTGCTTCCATTGACTCTGTTCTATCTCTGTTTTATTTACTGCAGTTTGTATGTACATGCCTTTGCTTTCATTCTTCTTAAGCAAACTATTTAAAAGGCTAATTTTTAAAGAACCCAATTCACCCCCCCTCTTGGGTTGTCATCTGGGCCAACAACTTGCAACTGCCACTTGGTCCATTAACCTCCTGCAACCGCCGCATGGTCCATTAGCCTCCTGCGACCCTACGTAGTCACTACCAATTTATAAACTTAAGAATGATCAATTACTTAAATACAATTTAGAGTTTTTGAACA